>APFE031458766.1:0-18655 GCA_000404065.3 Pinus taeda | reverse complement strand
TTATAGAAAAAATAAAATGAAAATATATTTGTTAGAAAATAAATAAATGAGATTAAAGATATTATATTAACGTTGTTATCTTTTCTTAACATGTTTATAAGGATTAAAATTGGTCATGAACTTTCAAAAAATGCAACTACATAAATATTAAAACCTTTTATTTAAATATTTACAACTTCTCTTTTATTAATATTTACAACTTCTCTTTTATTAATATCTATAACATTTAACCTTTTATTTAAATATTTACAACTTCTCAAAAAACTTTAGGTGGATGCCCTACTCGGTTTCCCCTTGTGGGCGTGTAGATGGTTCCACCAATCCTGATGTATTTTTTTGACTTGATAATAGAAAGAAACGAGTAACACCTTTGCCTACAAAAAAAAAAAATTATTTACAACTTCTCTTTTATTAATATTTACAACCTCTCTTTTATTAATATCTATAACATTTGGTTAGGAGAATCTTGAACATCTCTTTTTATTAATATCTATAACATTTGGTTAGGAGAATCTTGAACAATTTAAATTTTTAATTGATGATTTTATATCAAGAAATAGATATTTTCATTTTAATAGTATAATGTATTTTATTAAAATAGATATTGAATTGAATATTTTATGGAGTTATATGTTTTTTTTTAAGTAAATATGGAGAATAACACTTATAGACAAAGTTATTACCTTCATTATATTTGGAATAAATTAAAATATTTTTTTTGTTTTCTTAAATATATAACAATTAGATTAAAAAAACAGAAAAACAAAACATAATCTTTAAATTTGATAAATGCCTAGAATTTCTTTTCACAATGTTTGGGAAGGAGATACGTTAGCTATTCGCCAAAATCGGGATTCTCATTTTTCGTATGGTGAAAATTGGTATGGTTATGCTCGACAAAAAACAAAATATAATTCTCAAATTTCAGGTGGTTCAAGTTGTTATTATATGTCTAAAAAGGAAGGACCGAACAATTTCTCAAGTGATTTTTACTATGATGGTTTGTTCCCCGAAGGTTTTGGATATGGTGAGGATTATCAAATTTTAGTTGAGTCACAAGGACCTCCAAAAATTACTCCACTGTTGAATGAGTTGTCACTTCAAAAATATGCCACAGCCAATAGACACTTTCAAAGATTAATAGCTCACATGAAATTACTACTTATAATTTAAGACAATAAAATAACATTTTATTTACTAATTTTTATCTTCAATAATTTTTTATATCACAATACTTATCAAATTTATGCCGTATAATATTTCCTTTCCAACATTTAGTGCTATTCTAATTCAATTTACTAAACATTCAATATTGCATCGACACTATTTTAAAGTTTATGGGATCATGTTAAATATGGATAACAATATAAAATATTTCTTCAAGGAACCTCATCAATGTAATGAGTCATGTCATCTAAAAGTCTTTACGTGCATCCGATTAGGAGTTTAATATTTGTGCACGTACTTATCCGCACCTTGCAAGTATAGGATTTGGTTATCCACGCAACATGAAAAAATTCAGGGAGACAGAAATATTCAGTATGTGAAAAAGGCATTAATAACCTATTGGGAAGAAGACGTTGATTTTTAATAAAAATATTTTGAAGTTGATTTTTAATAAAAATATTTTAATGTGGATTCTAAATAAAATAATTTTATATTGAAAAAAAAATTAAAATTGGAAAATTTATATATAAAAGATAATAATTTTTTATACATGATATTTAAAAAATCCATAACAATAAATATTTCAACATAAATGATAAATAAAATAGTTTAATGTATATTTGAAATAAATTGTTTTAATATAAGTTTTATATATAGATGGAAAATTTGAAAATAAATTATCTTTATGATTAAAACATTTGTGTTGGAGTAATTGCTACATTCATTTAACTGAGAATCAGTTACATGAAATGACCTTCAACTTGGGAACACGAGAATATGGAACTAACTATTCAATCAAGATAATGATAACTGTTTGAAAGTTTACTCTTTCTTGTAGGATTTGGTGTAACCAAAAACCTTAATATAGTATGAGAGCCTCAGATCATTGGCGTAAGTTTGATTCCCCACATTGCTTTTAAGGAAAGGTGTTGGAGTAGTAGCCACACTCACCTTATTGGGAATCAATTCCAGTTGACCTTGTTGAAATTTCTAAGTCTGACACGTCAGAAATTCCTACTGCATTATCTGGTTTATTTCACCTACATTTTTATTCCTTAACAAGTTATTTATCCATATAAAAACTGAAAATAAACACAAATGCAATCTCAACTCATGTACAGATCATCAACTGAAATAATAGACAAACACACAAGGGACTGTTATTTTTTGACAATCATCCTTGGAAAAACCCAATGTGCGAAAACCTGTGCAACAGTTCTGAGGGTTTTATTATTAAGCAACTTTCTTGAGTACAACTAAGGTGCCAAACTGACTCACCCAACAGAGATTCTACACGACAGTAATACCTCTTCTTGGAAGTAGATATTCAACTTCTCAGCACTAGTCAGCCCCATGAAAATCCTTCTGGCGCTTCTCCAAGGCTCTGTGTCAGCCGTGCTACCCTCTACGTAGCTCTGGAACCCTCTGCGTCAGCTCTCTAGCCTTTTGTGTCACCCACGCAGGCCCCTCAGCATCTGCGCAGTCACTAGTTGCCTCTGCATGACTCTTGCTGCCTCTATGTAGCCTCTTCAATCACTGCATTGGCCCTTTGGCACTATCTTTGCCTCTATGCTATGTACTCATTGCCCCTTGCTGCAACTCAAATCACTTGTTCAATTTGTCTCAGTAAACCCCACTCCATAAAATCGAACTAACTGATCAATCTTGGTGTATCTCCAAATGACCCTCAAACCTCCTCTAATACTTTTCTTGTTGAGTCTTCAACAACCTAGATTAAGTCCCTAATCAACGAATAAGATTAGATTTGGCTTGATCCATGTCATTTAGAACATTTTCACCAAGTTTTATATTAATACCATTAATATTTTAATTTTCCTACAAGTTTAGACATAAGAACTTCATTAAAAATATTAATTATTTTAATATCTCTCTAATCGAGCGGAATTTCCCCAAACCATTTCTGGGTCTTGGAGATCTCATGTGGTTTAGCCTCTCCACCAATTTTCATGGCTAGAGCACATGTGATGCTACAAAAAATCAACAAACCTTGTGTGGGAACATAAGACTAGCTTCCCAATCAAGGAAACCATGGGTGGGGACATTGACTAAATGTCCACTCAAGGTAATGATAAGGGTTTGGAAGTTTATTTAACTGCCTAAGAGGTTTAATGTAAGTCAAAACTTCAACAATTTGAATGGCTCATTTCTCATTGTAAAATATGTAATTTTGTGTATACTCAACATAAAACACATACGCGCTCTCTCTTTAGAAATAGATTAATGTTAACATATCTTAACCATGTATTTATTATTCACTAGTACCTTAGGGTTGCAAACTTTTCCTCTAGTCTTTTTAATATAATGAAAGTTTTCATATTAAGCAATTTGACCTTTTTTATTGTATAATAAATCCTATTTCTAAATAAAAAATAAGAATTTATTTCTAGCCCCCCAAAAAATGGACCTAATGAATCTAGAAGTCCCATAACTATCAAATTATCAAAGTATAATTATTTTAACATTTCATTTCACTGGTAAACTCTACACCTCATCATAATTATTAATGGCTAATGGTTAATTTGTTAAAAAAAAAATAATTTAATTTAATAAATAATATTTATAATTTCATAAATAAATAATAATTTAATTTTTCTTAAAAAATATTTTAAATGGGGTTATGTGAGGTGATTAGAGAAATGGTGTTATTTTCCTTTATTTTAAATTAGATAAAATATTAAAAGATAAAATAGAAATAACATTGCCTTGTCTATAAATATTATTGTATTGATCATTTTATTCTCAAACTAAAAAAAAAATGATTTCCTTGAAAAAGGGAAAAAAAAAAGAAAAAATATATAATATGTAATTTTTACCAAAAATATTGTTACAATTAATATAGATCACAGAAGTCTAAATTCTACCATGTATAATAAATTAGTAATAATTTTTGAAAAAATATATTACATTGAAAGTTACATCTATTCACACTTATAACCCAGATAAAAGTTAGGCTTACAAGAAGAATCAAGATCAAGAGTAACATGTACTAATAACAATTCAAAGAGCTTTGACTTATTAATCAATATTGTTTTAAAATATCAAGGCACTTCGCACATCTAAAATTTTGTGTATACATATGAATAAATCAACGCATGCTTATAACGATTATAGGTTTGGACGCATCCAAGTTCATTCCACCTTTTAATTAACTGTTCAACCCATTGAACACTTTGATCAATTGTTCAGCTGCCGGGCTACCTGACCGGAGCTAACGTCAAAGTCCATGAAAAATGGAGTTCGCGGTCGCGAGTTCCAATCCATCTGTGCGGTGAATACCGCTACCTGACCAAAGTTTCTTGACTTAACACCAAAGTTCATGAAAATGGCATTCTTGCCCTCTGGTTGAATGATGGTTTGCTTTTGTTTTGTGGTTTAAAGTCATATGCGAATATTGAAAATTTTAAAAATTAAACGAAAACTGAATATATTTTAATTTTTCTTTTTTAAATTTTAAAATATATATAAAAATGGGATTTGAATTTTGAATTTTTGTTAATATTTCATTATATGTTGATTGTTAATTGCTAATTAAATAAATTGTACATATTTATTAAGTAAATAATTAAAATTAATTAAAAATTTTGGATTGGGTGTTTTGCCATTACATCAATGGATATCACATCATTGAATGATCTAGAGTATGCAAATGACTATTGTCAAAGTGTCTTTTCAATGATGTAACGTGTAAGAAAGGCATGTTAAATATGGGATAAATGTTTTGATGATGTTCCCTACTCTAAGTGTGAAGGTGGTGGGAAACGGTGAGTATTATTTCTGGTTTTTGTTCCATGCTTCACTTCTAGTTCGCCGAGTCTTCAAGGGTTTTGCTTTAATTGCTGACATGATCAACCGTGTGAGAGAAGGAAGTATGCCTCCCAGCCATTAATGGCTCCTAACAATACAGAGAGAACGTTTTTCTTAAACTGTTTGTAGCATTACATACCTGTCCTACCTTAGTCCTTCCCTCGCAACATAATGATCCTTCAATGACATGCAACGTCTCTTCTTTGTGTGATTATAAATGGCTTGGGTCATGCAAGGGGTGGCGTAGGTACATAATATCCTACATTGAGGTCCATAACATTCTAAGGTCTTTGGTTTTATTTTGTTCTCTCATGTTTGGCATGACATATTAAGTGAGCCGACAATCATTTTTCCATTTTCGATGTAGGGAAGGTCGTGAGCACATAGATTACATCTATTCGCAAAGGTTTTGCAATCAATGCATTTCATTGTATTCTTGCATAGTGCAGCCTCTAGGATGGTTTTTGAACTAGTGGTTGTGCTACCTTCATCAACATTTCAGGGTCTTGATTTCCCAGGTATCTCTTTCAATTGTCCAATATTGGTGTGCGGGGTCTCGTATTCGGGTAATTTATCTATCGGGTTTAATGGTGTCTCTTTCTTTGCTTCCCTAAAATTACTAAGGGGTTTACTTTGTTTCCCAAGATGCCAATTTGGGGAGTCTTATTTTCTGTTAAGGTTTACATGGGTTTTGTCGTTGATAAGGTATAGCATAATTTGCATAATTATCGTTTCTAGTTTACCCTCCTCCTCACGAGCATTGGTCCCTCACAACACTATTTCTTTTTCCTTCCCTTTCTTGGTTACGACACTCGCCGACCTCCAAATGTTCTAGCAATTGAGATTGTATTTACATTAGAGAAATTTTGAGGTATAAAATAGGTCTCCTAAAGAATATTATAAAATAATAGTGGAAATAATAAAATAAGATAAGATTACATCATCAAATTTTAGAGTTAAAAAAAAAAAGAAAACTACTTTGTCAACTCGTATTTTCAACTTATCTTCCTATAGTTTTACTCAAATTTCAAGCGGGAGGACTCGTTGGATGCATAATTGAATTCCTTATCTAAGTAATACCCATGTTGCATACTTTCGATGGACCTTGCTACATGAAAAATGAGAAATATATGGAAAAACGTAATTGCAATCATGTTTTTTCTTGTATTTTTTTTTTGTAATAGGGTCCATCGAAAGTATGCAACAAAGGTACTCCTTGGATGAGGAAGTCAATTATGCATCCAACGAGTGCTCCCACTCAAAATTTGATTAAAAGCGTAGGGAGATAACTTGAAAATACGAGTTGAAAAAATAGTTTTTAAATTTTTAAATTGTTTAATCTTTTTACTTTTTTACTCCAAAAATGGTGAATCATCCCCCATGGTTGACATCATCATCTTGAATCCAATTAGTTATTATAAAGTTGATTTTGGTTGTACATTTTCTTTTTGAGGCCCATTTTTCACCTCAAAATTTCTCTAATGGTCCTCCTGATTGTGTTGTTTTCTACCACCTCTGAAATTATGGTGGAAAGAGCCTTTGGAGGGTATGGGTTTTTTCCACCTTGGTGCATTTCATGTTATGCTAATAATATATCCCTTTGTTGAAATACCTCACATTAGCTCCTTGTCAATTTCATTTCGTGTCTGTTGCAAAACCCTCAAGGCAATATTATAGTGAAGTCACATTTTCCTTTGGGTGCACCTCTCCAGCTGACTATGCCACCTCGACAGAGAATACCAAACCATAGGGAGGCTCCAACAATAGGTCTAGTTCTCATACCAAGTGTTTTTTCAAGTGGAATTTTGTGGCAACTGTGATTCGCACAATTCCCTCGGAAGTCAGAAGGGAGATTCAACAAATTGAGTCCCACGAATGTGGAGAAAAGCTTATTTTTCAGAATCTGAAGTGGGTAACTCGGAATTCAATTGGATTCCACACACTGGAAAATCTTGTGAAAGAAAATTGCATTTTCTACATTCCTTTGTAGTCTACAAGCAGTTGGATTCTTTGCTTCATTTGGTCATCTAGGATAAACAAGTGGACCACTACATGATAGTTACAGGACAAGAGGACTTGAAAGCCCTTCTCATAAGCATATGGTATTGTTTAGATGATATTCTAATATGTCTATAAATGGTGGATAAGTATGTTGCGTCATATTCAGATTCTGATTCAGGAAATACCTCTGACACTCTAGCAGTTATCAACACTCCACATGTCAACATAGCACCAATTGTTCCAATGATCAACTTTGCACCATTAATTTCCACTGCTCCTTCAACAAATGAGGCTCCTATGTCCTCGATAAGGCTCCTATGTCCTCGATAGTTATCTTTGACTAAGGTACCAGCTCTCCAGTCTCTCTCTAGTGTGTCAAGCTTTTGGTCATTTTTAATTTTCTTGTGAGCATTTAGATCCAAAGCTTTCCATCATCCCCATAGTGAATGTAAAGATTTCTCGATTTCCCTTCATGGTGAATGTGAAAGATTCTCGATTTCTCTTCATGCTTTTTTCCTTGGTTATTTTGTAATCTCTATGTGGGTTTCCGTTTGTTTCCTTATGTACTCAGTGAGTTGTTCCTGCGATACCCATATTTTTCTTAGAGTTCCCGACGACTCAGATTAAGAATCATGTAAACTTTCATCTTGTGGCAATTATCTTTATGTACTCTTTGAAACACTCTTTTGATCAGTGAAATCTTTTGTACCGATTCAAAAATAAAGAAATATCAATTATATAAAATGTAAAAAACGTAGGCAAATTCCATATATGCATATGTACACACAGAAAAATTTGGATAAATGGCTTGACAATTGGTTGTTTTTTCGTTTAATTAATTGCAATCACAAATACACTATTATCCTTCAACCTTGATGAAAAGCGTTAGTTAAATGATATTAGCTGGAAAAGAAAAGCCTTACAGGGAGTAAAAGTTATATGATATGATGAAGCTTTCTTACGGCAGAACAAATGAATAAATTAAAAAAAATAGAAACTCGCCAGCACAATATTTAAAGGATAAAAACAGTTGGAAGGTCAAAAGCTATCGTTCTGTTTAAAAAATAGAATTTATGTACTTAATGAATTAATATTATAATTTATTTATTTTTATATGTTATTGAAGATATCATTATTGGTTAAAATTTTGAATTTTCTTTTTATATGTAAAATTAGTTATGTAGATTATTTTTTTAAATGTTGAACTCAAAGGTCAAAGGTTATGAATTCTAATCAATAGACTATTTTATCATAATTATTTTTGTTTTGATTTGACTAATTAAAATATGGAGTTGTAGCTTACAAATGTGTTTATATATTTTTCTTATTTTATTGCTGAGTGGTTATCGAATTTATTCAATTTATTTAAATGTTAGGTTGCTTTCCACCATGTTGTGTGTTTTTTTTTTTTTGAGTTTTATGCATTTTTTTTTCTTATAAGATTACTCCTTGAGCTTGTATTTGAAATGATATTATGGGTTTTGCATTTTGATATGTGAATATATAAATAATTTTAACACCATAAATAAATAATAGTAATTGAATTAGAACTTAAAGATTTCTCAATTCCAAATAATATGAAGTCTAATTGAAATTTCTTTTTACTATGGACCAATGATGGTGAGCGCATGACATTTCTCATCATCAATGCAAGATATTTTTTTACTCATTGGATGTACCTTGATGCATATATATCTCATTATTGATTTCATAATGAGGTTGAACAACTCTTTTTGCATTATTGATTACAACTATAACACAAGATGCATTAAAATGCAAGGAATGTATAAGGGAAAAATTTAAAAAGTAAAACAAAGTTATGATGCAATTTTAATCAAAACTTAGAAAACTGCAGTCAAGGTAAGATGGTTAGACACATCTATGCTAAAACATTCTATCTATCAAATTATAATCATCAATTAAGCATAAGAGAACAAACTCAAATAGGTTGGTATCAACTTCTTAAGGCTCATTTAAAAATTGAGTTGGGTCCTCGAATCTAATGTTTTTGGGTTAGTTGAGACTTTAACACTACCTTAGGCAATGTGTGTATCATATTGGATTAATTATCATGAGAAGATTTCCAAGTGTGATGAGTATCATTCATGAAATATTCACCACTTTCCATCTACTACCAACTTATCATTATAACCATCCAATTGATTGTTCATATTGTTTTAAAATATTGATGTTGTCTTGACGTTATGCATTCAAATCAAGAATGTACTTTCATATTGGATGATTATCGAGATCTATGATTTTCATTTATTTATTTTTATATCCATGATCATGTTTATAATGGAAGTGATGGGACCATGTGGGTTCATCAAAAGGTTTGTTGATAGCCTATACCAACATGATGAACTTCATTTATATATTTTTTGAAATATGCCATCGATAATTGTTAGAGGAGATCTTGATCCACTCCCACATTGTTTTTCCACTACCAAAATATTTCTACACTAATGAAATTATCAAATTTGGGATATTCCAAGTTTTGTAGGTTTTGACGGTGTTGGACCCGCCAACATGTCAGGAGATCTCCTCGATAAGAAGTCCCAACTATACCTCAGATCGTTTGGAGTAGGAGTCCCAAAAGTGGGTAGTACGGTATCGCCTTGACTGTGGTTGCGCGCATAGGTAAGTAAGATGTCCTTGTTGTAAGTAAGGGTGTGACCTTGCAGCAAGTCAAGGAAGGTGCATGAAAGTATATAACACACAGAAGGGGAGCGAAGTGCACCCCTTAGAAGCCCGTGATAGCACGCAACTTGAAAGGGAACACACGAGCTGAAAGAAATCACGATATGGAAAGCAGGATAGCCAATGATCCAAAGTGATGAGTTATACCAACAACACACTTCAATAGGATTCATACAAACACATATGGAATAGTCCATACATACATGCGTAAATTACAACTACATACAACATTAAAGTAACCAGGAAAACCGAACTACAATTACAATATATGCATGAAATGTGTTGGCTCTGTTATATTAAAAGAATGAAAGATCCAATCATACATACAACCATGCAACCACTAGCCTCGATAGCAAAACATTACAGTCATTGCCACCTACTCCTCCAAAGATATGTACTAGCTCTGCATTGTGGAGAAGCCAAGGCTCGTTACAATACACTCCAAGCTTTCTCTAAGTTATACCTATCAAAAGCTTGGCTCCCAAAAGCACGTACAATGAGTTATGAGCTTCTATAAATAGCAAAGGGTGGGGTGAACCTTTACATTCCCCTTTGTGACTCTTCATCTAACCTCATGACTCTTCAACTTAAACATGACTATTACATTCTACTATTGACACTTGGTCTTTCAATTTACAACATGTTTACAATACAATTTGCACATGTACCCATGTGAGACAACATGGGCTTGAGTAAGCCATGCAAGACATCATTAAGACTCATACAGTTGTGGGAAGACTAAATCTTCAACATCCTCTCGATGATCAATGGTGGAAAACTAATGCCAAGCTTGGTAGTCCTTTATGATGTCTATGTACTCTGTGGTGACATCCTTCTGAAAGAGAACCCTTGCCTTTGTTGCATCCGGGTACACTGATTTGGCACCTCTATCCAACTCATCGAATAGCATGAGAAAAATGGTCTTGAGTGCATTCAAACCAACTATTGATCTAGATTGTCATTGATGTCAATATGGAAATATTCTGGGATACTAAATTATGATGTGAAGTCAAGGAAAGCAGATCCAACAACATTACGTGCAGAGAAGATCTGTGAAGCAACAAGAGGATTAAGTCAGAAGAGTAGCGACATCGGAAGGAGAAAAGAGGAACATGCAACGGAGAAGAGCTACCAAAAGAGCGGAAGAGTGAAGATAAGTCACAGGAGCAAGAACCCAAGAGTAAGAGGAAGAAGTCGTAGGAAGCCATCGAGAATCAAAGAATAGCTATTAGAAGTCATAGGAGCCACACGCTAAGGAACATCCAAGTATTAAACCATGGAAACCCTTTAAAACACGTATGCCCAAGAGGAAGAGCCAAGAGGAGTTAACAGTGTCATCAGAGGATCTTTGTCGACAGTTCTATTATATTGAGTTATGTAACACTACTCAAAACCCCCATTTGCGATATACAACACAGACCCGATAGCTCCATTACAATACGACTTAATGAAACATCGTGTTCGTTGTGTCAGAGTTGTCATATCAAAAGTGTTAAAGGATGGCACGTTCAAATCCGCCGATTGCGATATAATATTGCGGACCCGTTGAACCATTATAATATGCCCTAAAGAAATATCGCATTCGCATATCGGAAGTTATGTATCACAAGTTTTAATTAAGGCTTGACACATTCAAACTGCCGATTGTGATAGAGTTGTGGACCCTACGAGATTATCAAAAACTGTTTAATATCACATCGCATCCGCTTTATTGGTAATAGGTGATTGACAATGTTATATACAGACCTTTGAAGTTACAATTGTGGGAGTCTTATGATGTTGCAATTGCGATTTAAGAAGTGACGTGGCATGTGGGAGCTCCTTGTGGGTATGGTCTCTCATTTATGTGGTTTCCGTGAATAATCAAGTATACAATATAATTGGATGAAAGACTCTTCGATATATTTTAATATACAAGTCAGACTCCTCCCAATGAACGTGTCCTTTGGGTATTAGTGAAACCCGTATAAATACAAGCTAAACGCCTTCACATCAAGGATTGATCTCAGGCATATGGCACAAAGAAGAATTCACAGTTCACAACTCATGAACTTGAAGAAACAGAGAGAGTAGAAGGTCAAAGATGGAAGTCGAAGGCAGAGAAAAACGAAGGAAGCTGAAGGTCGAGCAATTTTGTTGGGTAGGTTAATATCTAAAGGGCTTGAACCTATAGTCTGTGGGAGAAGTACAAAACCAAATCTAGAAAAAAAAATTGTAAATGAAATAAGTGTTCATCATTCATCGTTTTAAGGAAGCAATAAACTATGTCATCACTAAAGTATGTATGAGTATATTCCTTGGAAGTAAGACAGTGAGAAGCAGCCACTCCTGAAGTAGTTATGTAGTGAAGATCATGATCTGTTACAAAGATCTCAAGTATAGGGAGTAGTGTAATACAATCAAAACATTTCTTGACAAAGAAAAATTATAAGGTCATATCCCTTGGGGTTGGTGCCTCAGAATTGGAAGGATTGGTGTCCTTTGAGTTGGTGCTCCTAAATCCAAGGTTTGTGCCTTGACAAGATAGGGTCGGAGCCCTAGAGGTTGGAGCCTCATCAAAGTCCAAGTTGGTGCTTGGAAAAATTCATTAGATATTGTATTCAATCTTTTTTTGTGTTTAATAAAATCATTTACTTGATTAAAATTGTAAAGAATCTAAACTGGTAATAATACATATTGAAAAGAAATACTGATTCACCCCCCTCTCATTATTTCCAACACCAACAACATACTTGTGCATAGTGTTTGCGCTCATTCGCAAGTCTACACTAGTTGCTATGCACATCAACTGATCAAAGTACTTGTCCAACTCTAGTCAGACTTGGTTCTTTGATTTTTCCTTGGTGAGTGTGCCAATGGATGGGATCGCATGCGTGCACACAATGACATCCATGTTCCTGAACACTCATGCATGTGAAGCCTATAAGCTGGTGATGAGCTGCGGGAGTTCCTCATAGTTCTGGATCTGACTTGGGATGTGTTCCTTCAACTCCACTGCCTTTGGCTTCATCATCTTTGGCAAGTGCAATAGTGCTCCCTTGTACCTCATTGTCCATATTTGCATGTTATCAACAACATTGTGTATGTTTGTCAAGATGTGTTCTCTCCTAGCACAATGATGCAACCAACCGTTCAGATAGATAACTGACTTATGCACGGTGATGAACCTGAAGTACATCTTCCACATGACTATCTTGAGAGATGATAATTCATCAAGTATCGCTTTCCTCAACTCTGCTCTAGTGAATGTTGTAACTTCCTCTCCCCCCTGCTTGGCCACTTGTAGCTCCTTAGCCATGTGCTCATTCTCAGCTATCAATAATCTAACACTTGAGCTAGTGACTTCGATATATGCCCTGGAAATGCAACTAGATGTCTATGCACATGGGACATGATCACTCATTCTTCAAACTACGCAGGAGATACATGGACATCTGGAGTGGGCACTTTGTTCGACTGCACAACTCTGTGTTGTGACTCGTTGAAGGATATGTTGTGCACATCCACTTCTGGATTATCCTCAAGGATTTTAGTGTCTCATTGATCACTTAAGACTTGCTCTGCTTCTGGATTTGGTGAAAATGGTGGGGTGACCTCTTGGTTCTTAGCCATGAGGTAAATTTCTTGATCTAGTTTAGGCTGAACCACATCTGTGTCCATCTGTTCCAACATCTATTCAATATGGTGAGCAAGGTCATGCCCCTGCGACTTCTCACCCTGTTTTCTATTTAACAGCTTTTCAGATGAATCAATAACATGTATGGGCGCAATTTCATCAATGCATGCATGATGCACCTCCTGCTATTCCTATTCCTCCTACACTTTTCTCTCTTCTGCACAGCTCATGTTCTTCCCTTAAATGTTGCTTCAACTCCTACAACTCCTTTTCTTCCTCCTCCAACTTCTGCTTCTCCCTCTGCCTTTGTACAATCCTTCTATCGCACAGTCACCTCTTTGCCTTAATCTCCAAAGCTGCTCTTAATACAAGTGGAACTTCTTTGAACTTGTATATTTGCTTCGCCTTTGCATTGTCGGCAACCTTCCTCTTTCATTTGTCAAATGAAACTCTGTTGCCCTCTGTTGCCCTCTGTTGCTGTTGATGTTGATGCCTTCTGCACTGCTAACCACTCTACAACCATTCTGAAGGGTTCATTGAGCCTTGAAAATTTGCATCTTTCAAGTACTTTTTCTAGATTTTCCAACCCGTCCTCGAATGAATCCCCGTATGGAGTGAAATCGTACATATAAATCTCAACATTGTCATCTACCAAATCAGTGAAAATCCCCAAAATTTCCCTTTGTAATGTTGCAAGCACATTACAGATACCAAATGGAAGGACAAAGTATGTGAAAGTTCCCCAACGAAATGTGAAAGTGGTTTTATCCTAATCTTTGGGGATTATCTGGATTTGGTTGTACCCACTAAATCTATCTAGGAAGGAGAAAAAATTCTTCCCAACCAAAGTATCCAAGACTTGTTCAAGGAATGGTAACGGAAAATGGTCTCTCTACGTTGCATTATTCAATTCTCTGTAATCCACACATATCCTCCATTTACCATTTTTCTTGGGAGCCATCACTAATGGGGAAACCCATTGGTTGTCTAAAATGGGGTAGATAAATCCCACATCCAGTAGCTTTTGAAGTTCTTCCTTGATAATGTTTTTCAGAGCAGGTTTCATCCTTCTCTGGGGATGTCTCACAGGATGACAGTCCTCTTTGATGTATATATGATGGGTACATAAATTGGTAGGAATCCCTTTCATGTTTTTGTAGTCCCAGGCGAACGCTTCTTTATGTTTTCGAAGAACATCCAAGAGTTGTTTCGTGTGGGATTTTGACAAATCTGGATTAATATTCAGGGTCTCCCCTGGATCTATTTCCACTGAAATGTTGTCATAGGAAACAGTTGTAGGTAGCTCATTAAATCCATTGGCTATTCAAATATTTTCCTGCGTTTCAAAACTCAAGACGAACTCTAGGATTTTCTAATTTGAATCTGAAACAGAACAGGGATCACTAATAAAAGTAGTAATTGTGTCATCTTCCGTTTCTGTTTTCAAATGAAGGCTCTGTCCAATAGTAAGGACTGGTCTTAATTCCTCATTTTCAGATTCAAATTCTTCCTTTGGTAAATGTTTCTTACGGCCCGCTTGTTTCACTGATGGACTAGGTTCTACAGGAGGATATAACACTAAATTTTTAGTAATCTATCCATTTGAGATAACCATATGTCCAGAACGACACCCAATATAAGTGTCCGCGGTTGGCAGCCATGGTCTTCCCAGAATCAAGGGATGGCCACCAGCTGGGGATTGCATTTGCAGTACTAGGAAATCCACAGGGTAGTGCCATAAATCAACTGAGATTGTGATATCTTCTAGCTTCTCTACTGTTTTAACTGTAGATCAATCTTCCAGCTCTAACACAATAGGTGTATGTTTCAGGTTTCGAAGACCCAATGCATGCATGGTTTCAGCAGTAATGGCATTTATGGCAACGCCCAAATCTACCAACACGTTTGGAATTTCTACTCCATTAATTTACACAGTTAAAATTGGGTTCTCGGAACCCCCATATTTCACAGGCATGACTTTCCCCATCATAAAATATGATAGCTTTCCCATCACATGAATGGTGAGTGGGTCCCTTGATTTCTTTTTGGGCTTCTTAGCATAATATTCCCTGAGAGTTTTTGCATATATAGATACATCCCTCATAGATTGTAGCAGGGGGACCTTAACAAACAAATTTTGTAACTCTTGTTGGACACCTAATCCTTAATGGGTTAGTGTGGAAGCTGAATGGACAAAGCAGTCCAAGGGACCTTGGGATGTGAATCCCAAAGGTCACCATATTGTACTATAAATGTACATCTATTGTTAATAAAAATGTAATGCATGCTTTATCTTTCTTATTGTTTTGGCCGCCCATGTGTGTTTAACATGGTATCAGAGCGGGCGATTGCTGGTCCTGCTCCAATCTGAGCCACTTGTTTTGTGGTCTCTATATATGTCAGTTCTGCACCTGACTCCTGACTCTGCCTTATTCCCCTCAGACCTGAGATAACCTGCCTCTGTCAGTGCTGCACATCTGTCCATAACGTTGTCCCATAACAGTTATGCGTTTAAATATTAATGTTGTGCGTTGAACTGGCCTGACATGCTTATAATTGAGCATTGTTTGAATTTTGTTGTATATTAAATCATAGCACTGTATTTTCTAATTTTAGTGCTGAGGCTGACACGCCACGCCACCATTGAAGAAGGTCCAGCTTATGTTGAATGCGTTATAGTTCTGATATTGAATGTGTATGCGTTTTGCATTCCAGACCCACCATTCCAGGTAAATAATCTGATCCGTCAAGCGCCCTAGACTATTGCTTAATTGTATCAAGTTGCTCAACCTGCTCCCTGGAAAACCTTGGGTTCAAGAAATGACGAATATTATCAAGTGAAGGATCATTCACTTCATATCCATCTGGGAGACAATAAGCCTTTTCTGTGCTTAAATTGATATAGACGTGGTGACCTGCTTCAAGACTCTGCATGTACGCATGGGAATTTCGACCTCTTCCTTCATAAGATCCACTTGATCGTTTCTAGCCGTAAAAATAACGATGCCTGTATCGTTGCCAATTAAACATTCATCGATTTGCATTTGACGTACTTGGCTGTCAGGACGGCCCTTCTGAAGCACAATCTTGGCACTTGTTACCTTCACTATCAAATTATGGCCAGAAGTTCCCGGTCGACGCTGATCAATCTTGGTAAACACGAGCTTCCTCAAATTCGAATTAGGATTGGAATTGGGATACGAAATTATCTCTGTCTCGCTCCTCAACATGAAACCCTAAAGAATGCCTAAAAAAACCCTCTCTCGGCCGTTTGAAAGAGATACTGAGCAGAACTTCTCAAGTCGAAATGTAAAACCTGTCTATTCACAGTATCCAAATACGGACAGTCCTTGCGAATTTCAACCAGTCGTTGCCGCCTCCCTGAGCCATTCTCGCCTCCCGAGCTCCCAATAGTGAGGACGCTAAAAGTTCAAACCCTAGACTCTATAATCACCAGAGGGACTGGAACCTTGGTTACCTGCACGAGTCTTGCCAAGAACGCGGTGGAATATGAAACCTCTTCAGAATTTAAATGGTTACTACCTACAGGTGCTTACAGGTGAAAATATTTGGAAAGGGTTTTTTAGCTGAAAGGCTATCCTTCTGATCAGTGAAAAATTTGACTGATAATTTCTCTGCTAAGTCAACAACAGGGGTTTTTATATTTTATTATGTCACGACCTAATGGCCTGACCCCTTTTTGGTTTTGAGTCCATAATGTATACATATATTAGTATGTTACCTTCGGGAAAAATCATATTCTTGTATGTGAAGAAATTTGTGTCTTTCAAAATATAGTGAAACTTTCATAAACTGGTTCTTTCTGTTATCTTTCTCTCTTGGTTGAGGATTACTGTGCCATAAATATTGCCTACACAGTAGTCTAGGGTTGCAAGAATGAACTTCTTGTCGATTAACAATATTCAATGTATAGATTTTGAGGTTTTCTGTTTCCTGTATACCCATTGGGTTAAAATGAGTCTCAATAGCTAGAAGTGACTTAAATGCCCATGATTTGCATTGGCTTTGGCTGACTGGGACTCTTGGTTTTATGGCGAGAAAGAGAAATTCGGGGTCAAATGATTGATTGGTTGATTGGAGAGAACAGATTCAATCTGAACCCATCTCGTGGATCCTTTCCTGCACATCGGTTTATGAAGGTTGGTCACTGCTATTATTTCATTGTTTAAAGACCTACTTTAGCTTTAGAAGGAACTGCTTGAGAGACATTGCTGCAGTTTTTTGATACTTCATATTCAAGAGACAGTTTTGATGAGCTAACGAAATTGGGTGTCAGAACTTGGTCTATTGTAGATGCTATTACTAAGATTATATGTCTATATCAGGTGATTGAGATATAAAAGGTTTCAATAAGAACGAATCTGCATTATCTAGTTTGTTGACACCTTACAAATTTTGAGAAAGAAAGAATAATAGTGTTGAATGAATACTTAAGTTACTTTCTGGTATACTTCAAGACTTTCTTGGCCTACTGTAAAACAATTCAGGTTGATCCGGTTTCAGCATCTTCGAATTCTACCTCTTGCTTCTTGTTGCAAACTAATCATTTGCTGCACATTTATAAGGATATTGTTGTATACTGTAAGTGGGTATTACTTTTCTGCATTAAGTAGTAGTTTTGATCAGTTTTTAACGCATAAATGGCCAAAATCAGTGAAGTATTAGAGTTCATGAAGACTCTTATACAATCTACTGTTGATGACACATTACAAATCAACAAAGGATCTCTCTCAGAAATTCAGACATGTCTACAAAATGCACAGGAAAAGATAGACTTTTTACAACTTGAATCACAGCTACAGCAAGAAGAGCTACATCAAAATAGACACCATTATGAACCTGTTCTTGTTCAGAACATTGAGACAACCACCCATCAGCAGCATGTTAATAATGTTACAGTTCATTCAGATTTAGTACCAAACAAAACAGAAATCTTACATGCAGATGCAGAAGTTCAGTCTGCACTTCCCAAGCCCATCATCAGACCTTGGGAACAACTTGTCCACAACAAGCACAGAACTAGTCTTGGATATGACAAGGACCGTCCTTTCATATTCCAGACTATGCCAAGCCCATTTAGTTTCAGAGTGCTGGATTCATCCATGACAGTTCACCTTCTCCTCATGACAGTTCAGCTCCAGCTGTTCCAGACTCTGCCCCTCTTCCTCAGCAACAACAACAACAGATCATGAAATGCCAACACTGTGATCGAGTTGGCCATTTGAAAGATCACTGTTTTGATCTTCATCCATGTAAGCACTGTCATAGAACTAGTCATTCTTCAAACAGATGCTTCAAAAACAAACACCCTGCAAGAACAAAGAT
>APFE031458765.1:7034-33621 GCA_000404065.3 Pinus taeda | reverse complement strand
GGAGATGATGTAATCAACTAACCTTGTTCCTTTAGGGTATGAAACAACACTTTTAGGGACTTAGAATCCCTTGGTTTATGGACATATAAGATTTGGGTTGCAGTGCCCAAATATGTCTATAACAGTTGTCCCCTAAAGCATGAGGTTGTAAATCTTTTGATGTTGGGTGAAATGCTTTATCATGAGGATCCGAGGTTTTTTGAACTCGAAGGTGACCTGTAATAAGATATAATACAATACATTATCTTAATAATATTTTCATGATCCAACTAAGGTTGGCATTCCCATGCTTAGCTTTATAAATTCATTTCCATGGACATTGGACAAACAACTGTCTGTATGGAAGAATGATGATTCTGGTAGAGCCATCATCCTTTGGCTTGGATGATTATCTGTGCAGCTATGATGTACATTTGATGTCTTCATTTTCCTGAATATATCATAGCCCAGATGGATGAAACTAGATCCAGGGTCTTCAAATTTGTTCAATCTTCACTCGAAGTACAAGTCGATCCATTTGAAAAGATGTTCTGAAGTCGAACATGGAAAGACACCGCCTGATCACCAGCCAATGATGTAAGCTATTAACACGTGCGAGAGGAATCATCGATAATGATAATGACCCTCAAAGTACTTCAGTACAATTCACGTGGTTTTAAAATGGGACTTGACATCGAAAACCACGCAAAATCTTTCAGTCGAAGGCCATTGATGTAAACTTGTCGCCAGAAGTGAGAAACTTGCCATTGAGGCATGCAAGCTTCAAAGTAATGAAAGGGTTGTTCCTAAGTCAACTTCTTGAATAATGAGCTGATGTCAACAAGAAGTGACCCGTCGTAGGAGGGCCTTAATGAATCCCACATCTATGACATGAAACGAAGCAAATGATTTTGTGGAGGTGAAAACAATCTGATGATACAAGGTTCAGGGCGGTGGTCATGAAAGAATGAAGGGTGAAGGTATTGCAGCGGATGAGACACAAGCTGGGTTGGTGAATTCTCTGAGTGACTTCTCTTGAACATATCAGTGACACTAAAATGGATTGGTATCATTAACCCCAAAAATGGATGGTACAATGGACCAATGGTGATATGAAAGGTGAACGAAATAACCTAACCCGACTCAATCATGGTGATGGAGTGAAAGCGTCATGTTCAAGAGTGACTTGCTACCAATAAAGTTTCTTCAAGTTTTCTTCCCAATTTTTCCCCAGTCATTTCCAACCAGTACCTCTTTATTTTTGTCAATATTGAGGAGGATAACATATGCTTGTTCTATAATTTTCCCATCGGGAAAACCCGTCGCTATGTTTTAACGAGCCTAGTGACAGTGAAACTCGTTCTTGTCTACACGGACAAGTTTGTTGCTATTGTTTTAACAAGTTTAATGACAAAGAAAACTCGGTCCTTTTCAATTTTAGAGAGTCTGAAAAGAGTCGGAAAGGAAAATCCAGTAATCCTTTTTTGTAATATAATCCCTTAAGTCCGAAAAGGTATAAAATAATATGAAAGGGATGACTTTTCGATAGTTTTAACGAGTCGAACAAGACAAGCACTCGATCTTTTTGTGCAATAATCCCTCAGGTCCAAAAAGATTAAAATTTAGAGGAGGGATGGCACTTCCAATCACTTTAACGAGTTGGAGAGGCCAATTGCTCGACAATCTTTTCATATTTTACGAGTCAGATGAAAAGATCTTAAAGGAGACTCGTTTTTTGAGGAACGAGTGATTTTTTTTGGATAGCAGCTAGTTCCAGGTAAGGTTTGGAACTTTTCAATGATAGCAGTGTAAAGAAGGTGGCTAATAGAATCACTCGTTGCAGCTATTCCTCAAAAGGGGTAAACAATCAAATGGAGGCATATGATCAGCTAAAAAAGAGTGGAGGTGATGGTAAGAACATGACCAAGGCTCAAAAGCTGATAATTATGCGATCGCAATGGTTATTTACCGGAGGTGGGTTCATTTTTTAATGAGCTTAAACTCTGGTGGAACATATGCTTATTGCTAGATTTATTTTTTAACGAGCTTGAACTTCGCGTAAAACTACTCGTGCCAGTCGTATAATAAGTATGTCTTATCAATAAGTTCATTTTTTAGGGAGCTTGTCCCATTCGCAACTCTGCTCTAAAGCCTTTCGTTATGTAAGCTATGAACGACAAGCCTATGAGTTTAAAGGGTTGAGAACCTACAAACTAAGAAAATAAATGGTCGTTTTTCACTTGCATGCAAAAAGGTTTGCATGCCCCTAGGTATAACGAAGTAGAGTTTCTAGGTTATCATTCATTTGCAAACAAAACACTTCCTTGGATCTGTCGGGAATATAACTTTTGACGGAGGAATCCTATTCCAGCCTAATCCCATTTTCCTAAATGGAAGGGTGTGTTAGACTAGTCATATTCCTATGTGGTGTTAACGCCCAGGTTGTTCCCTATGACTCCCAAGGGAATACGGCTGGGGTAACCACTAACCAAGCTTTGGATTATAGGTCCTAGCCTACCTATAATCAGAGAGGGCTCTCTCTTTAAGTTTTGGCTCTGTTTGGTGAAGATTTTAGGCTAGTTATAAGTTTCAGTTTTTGTTTGAGACTTTGGTTGTGAACTGTTGTTGTGAGAAGGGCATGAAATGTGTGAAAGATGCTAGTCCATTGGGTACATGGAGTCAGAAATCTGAGATAGTCCTAGTGCCTGTGATGGAGAAAGTTTTACTGCAAGGCTAGATGGCTATTCTTAATATAACTTCTGATTAGTGAGCAAAACAATGAGAAATGGAATTACAGACAGTGTGATAACAATTTGAACATCAATTTCTACTTAGTAGCATACATGAATTACTAAATAGTAATTGTGAAATATTCAGGGTTCATTGGAGCAGTTAAGAATTCCAATTAAACAGTTGAAGTCATAGAAAACATTTATAGTGAAGATAGATTGAGATCAGGGTGTCTCCATGGACAAATCCTGAGCTATTATTTTTCGTTCTTCCTAGATTTAGAACAACATATGAGAGTTGTGAGCTTAAACAAATAACAAAACATTAACAGAGATACAGAACACTTATTATATTAAGCCATAGCACTAGAATCCTGTAGCATTCAATGGTTCCAACACAGCATGCATCAGTAAGACCCAATTCCTGTAAAACTCCAAAGCTTTATTTATATCATCCTTTCAGCAATTACAGCCGAGTTCTCCTTTCTCCATAAGAAAAAAACAATCACCACCACCCTCTGCAAGCTTATGCGAGGGGGAATATATACAATCGGTTTTACAAAATATCTAAACCGTTGAGTCATTTGATGGATTAAATATGCTCACCAACTTTACAAAATAGCAGATAAGGAAGTTATTGCTACCCTAAATGTAAGATAAATAGTCTTTAATTCTGTCAGAACTCTTCTTGACCTTTGAAGGACACTAAGTCGGTTGAGCGTTCTGCATTAACGCTGAATGATGTGTCTTTATATTCTGTCATGTTGTAGCTTTCTTGGCCCTGTTACCTGTAGCTGTCAGTGTTGCTTTTAGTGGCCGAATCTTCCTGCTGAGTTGACTCATTTCACTTTTTCCAGTCATAGTGTATGCATCATATTTTCTGAATATGATGACTTATATTCTTCGATGACAAAACTTTGATAAAAACCTCCTGCTTATAGTAACAATTGTATCATTGAGGTCCACCATTCTTGTGTAGGAAATTGATGCCTCAAAATTTCATCTAAGGTTTCATCTGCCTCTGTGTATTTGTAGAAGTTTGGAGGCACTTCAAACAAATGTGTGATCTCATTCATAATAAAAAATAAGTTCTCTATTCTGTCATAGAGACTTTGCCCAGATGTTGGCCCTGTTACCTGTGAAGTTCTTGATCCTTGACTGATCTGATTGGTGGCAAATGTGTTCACCCTTTTTGCATAAATCTCATGTGATAGCAGTCTCCCTGCACTGTTCAACAAGCTAGGAAGACCTCTGCCCTGTAATGCTGCAAACTTGTCCATGAATTTGCATGTCCTGGCTTCTTCTATCCAATGTCTACACCAGGCTTTTCAATGTGAGGACCCTCTTTATTAGCTGGATGGTTTCAGATCTGTTGGAGATTCCTATTTCTGCCAGCTGAGGAGCTACCCGGTTATTAAGCACATTAATCATTCTGTTGGCTATCTTAGGCATACTTCCTCGAGATGCCCTTGCTTTATGGACTTCCTTCTGTGCTCTGCCTATGAGCTCCATTTGCTCATGGATGGTCTCAATATATTGCCACTGATCGGTTATTGATTGGCCAATGTGGGTCCACAAAACTGTCTTGACCTCAGCCACCACTTTGTCAAGGGTGAGCTCTTTCTCCAGCTTCTTTATCTTCTCTTTGAGAGCTTTTATTTCTCTCCCTTTTTCAGCCACATTTTGCTTGGATTTGTCATATTTTTCATTTAGCTTAGCCAAATTCTCCTTGGCTCCATTCAACTCTGTCATCTGGGCTTCTAGGACCTTGATTTCACTCATCAATTTCTGCATATCAAGGCACGGAGCCTGCTCTGAGGTTTGTGCTGGTGCTGATGTTTATGTTGATGGAACTGCCTGCTCTGTGGGAGGAGCAGTAGTCTGTGGGGGCTCCTCAAGGTTTATGACCTCTGGAGGGGGCTGTGAAGTTTGACCTCCTTCTTTCTTCTGTAGGGCTGCTTGCAGTGCAGCCTCTGTGTCCTCCAGCTTCCCTTCTGTTTGCACTAGCTGTTTGTGCAGTGCTACCAGCAATGTTGCTACCTCCTTGTCTTGTCTTTGCTGGGAAACCTCTTCTGTTTGAGGGTGAATGGTTGCTGGGAGCTTAATCTTTTTTCTTAGAGCTGCAAGGTCTGCATCTCTTATTTTGAGCAGCGATTGTATGGCATTTGGATCCTTTGGGTCATGCCCAAGCTCTATGATTATATCCTCCAAAGACCTGATCCTGTTGTCTTTGGCCTGAGAGGATGCTTTCTCCAACTCAAGTTGGGCAGCTGTATTGTTTAGGCTGTTTTCCAACCTATTTGCCAACAGTGTTTTATCTGCCAGTGTTGCATAGACCATCTCACCCGTTTGCTTGTGAAGCTCTATTTGGTCCATAGGGTGGATGTCCTTGGCAAGAACCTCAAGGTTGATTCTTATATAGTCTGCAGCTGACTGTGGCTGCAGCATGGTGGGCATGAAATGACTCATGGTCATTTTCCCTTCTGTGATGTCATAGGCTAACATAAGCCTCTGTTGATTGGTAGGGGCCATGTTAAGCAACTGGTTGTAGATTTGGAGCCTGAGTGGCTCATTTCTCCTTTTAATATCAATAAATTGTTGCTTGATGCCTGTCTCTGCTCTCCTCTGCTGACTTGAGGAGCTGACCTCTCCTCCAAGGGTTCTTTCTTGTTCCTGCTGAAAGGAACTGGTAGATGCCTCCATACTCGGTGGGCCCATGCCCAATGATTGCCCCATAGGCATTTCTTCCTCGGAGAGGGGATTCAATCTCTGTCTCTTCTCCCCTTGATTTATGGATGTGGTGAGGGGAGTCTCCTGCTCTCTATCCCTCTTCTTTCCCTTTTCCTCTTTCTGTGGAGTTTGCAGCACTGAGGCCTCCACTGTCTTTTCTTGCCCAGGAGGCATATTCTCTTGAGCCTGTTGCTCAGTAGGTGCTGGGGCTTCAGCTGATTGTTCTTACTGTATAGGTTGCCCCTCTTTTTGCTGTTTTTCTTGCTGTTCTACCTCCTTTTCTGCTTGCTGTTCTGTTTGCTGCTCTGCCATAGGAGGTGGCTGTTCCTGCTCAATCTACTTGCCTTTATCCTTGTTTGATTCCTGTTGGGCAGTTCCGGCTGCTTGCTGCTGGGCTGTGGAAGATGAGGCAGGTGCTCCAAGTTGCCTTTGGTATGAAGAGGAAACCTGCCCACAAGTTTCCAAGTCAGCCTCTTTCTCAATATTCCTTGCTTCTATTTGTATCATTTGCTCTTTACCAATTGGCTCTTCTAGAGTGCCCTCTTTCCAGCTTAATAAATTGGCATACTTCTCAATATGAGGCAATTTCACATGAACATAGCCACCCAATTTGTATTTTACCCTCCTGAGGGAAATGAAATGACCGGGGTCATAAGGTACCCATTTGAAACTGGTTTGCAATTTGAGGGCCTCTAGGATCATATCAGCTTCCTTCCATCCTTCCTCCCTTTTGTTGTATAGGAATGGGCCTAGCTGATTTCTCACTTTTAGTTGCACCTTCTTGTTTTTGCTTTGGAAATGGACAAAGTCTGCATTTCCAAACTGCCTAAAATACTCTAGGGCAAAAAGTCTCATAGGGACATATTTTGGCAGCCTATAGGGGTTCAACTCACAGTCATATATTATGATTACTGTATGGTGTTGATAAAAGTACCAATCACCAATGCTGTAGACCTTTGAGAGGTGAAGAATCCTTTGCATCTCATCTGTCAATCTGGGAGGAGGGACCCCCAATAATAAGGTCATAGCTGGATGGATAAAAAGGTCTATAAATTCACAGTAGGTGTAAGGTGAATAGGGTACATCATGAAAGACTGAAGACCAAAACACTACAGACCTTGGGCTTCCCTGGGCATTTAGCTTTTTGAGAGGAACAGGGAAAGCATCAGGCTGATGGAACAAGAACAAGTGATAGATGTACCTAGTATATCTGAACACCTTTTCTCTTTCTAAATTCATCAATTGTTCATGAATTTTATTATTGGCAATGTATGTGGCAAAATCATAATGCACAGCAGGAGGCATTCCAGGGGAGAATATGGACAGCATGGCCATAATGGTTTCATCAACATCCTCATATGTCCCATAACCCAGGATGTAATTGATCAAATCTACCAACATTTTGCCCAGCTCATTGAGATATTGATATGCTATAGGAAGGGTGGTGCTCATAGCCTCAAATTGTGGCTGAATAAACAATTGATTAATCTTGACAATCTAAGCACTGGACAGCTTGCCCCCTTTCTTTATCAAGTCATTGATGGAGAGAGGAGTTAGGGGCTTTGCAGTATGAAAGTGTAACATCTCATTGATGGCCTCAGGGGTGATATGGAAGAATACTGAGCCTGAGGGGCTGAGAACGGCTCTCTGACAGGGGTCATAGCTGGAACGGCATTGATTTATCAAGTCTGGGAGGACATTGACTTGAGGGAGATTGTAGATGGGCAGGTTGGAGTCCCAAATCCCTAAGATATCAGCTCCACTGAGATACTGGGCTTTTAACTCATTTAGCAGGTGGATATTGAATTTGGAGGTCATGGCAGTGGAGTCTCATCTGGTAATCTCTATCACCCAGGGCCTTCCACTCTGGCTCTCTATGTGGGGCATTCAGAGGTTGAACATTCAGGGCTACTGGTGTTTCCATGGCTAGGTAGTACTTGTGCCTTGTACTGGAAATGGTTTTAGTGGGCAGGACAATACAGAGGGCTATCTTTGCAGAAGTAAAGCCAATTGAAAGGGTAAATGAGGCAACTATGGTGACAATGGTGTGAAATGCTCAAAGGGAGTTAATTGAGCGACTGCAGGGACTGGCAACAGTGTTTTCCCGGTGAATTAGTGCCTTTCAGGTTTTCAGTCCACGAATGCGCGGACAGACTGTATATTTAGGAAAAGGTGACTGTATGCGGGTTCAGTAGGTGAATTTCGACTCTACACCTATTAAGGGATGCTGGTTTACCGGGAATTTGCTGGTAAATAGGTTGCTTTACTCTTGTTATTTCAATTCTGGAGAATTATGGACAAAACCAAGCTCTGAGGGGATGCTGTGGGTAAATACCTAGTGAATTACCGGCAATGGTCACAAATGCAGGCGGGTTGGAGGTGACAACATTCTTCAGGTTGATTTCTGAAGGTTGGCGACAGGTGGTCATAATTTACATGCAGAGGTGAGCAATAGTTGTTTTAGCAAAAGTGAGAAAAAACGCGAAAATTGGCTAAAATATGGACTTTTTGGGCTACTGGCGCGCTTTTTGGATGACGTCATCATGATGTCATCAGGTGGGGTCAGGGTCGGGTGATGTCAGCATGACGTCATCGAGTGACGTGGCAGTCTGTGAGTGGTCCACGGGGATTCCACAGGTGGCGGACACGTAGGAGCGCTGGCGGGTGGGGGAGCTGACAGGGCGCCGAGTGGAAGTGACGTGGGCGGGCGTAACGCTGGCGTGGCCAGGCGGTATAGTAGAGTGGTAAGTGGGTTTTCTCGGACCGCCCTCTATACGGTCGCGGTATTGTCAGAGGGTGACCCGAGAAAATCTGGGGGTGACGCATGGCAGAGGCCTGACGTCACCATCTGGCAGTTTCTCGGGCGGTAACTTTCGGCGATCGGGGCCCATCCGATATGGATGTGGGCCGTCGGATGGGAAAGCCCAGATCTGACGGTCGACGGGTTGATGAGCCGCAAGTACGATATGGGAGGCGGGGCAACATAAAATATTATTATTTTCGGAAATGCGAGCCCGGCGGAAACATTAGGAAAAGTGGGTTTTTGGTTTTTTGCAAGGTTTGTTCACAAAATGGGTTTTGGTTCTTAATCCCGGATTAATCCCATGGTTTAATTTTTCGGCGCTCTTTGGGTTGCGCTCAAATGTTTTAGTGCTTGAAAACGTTCAAAACCACACAGAGCTATAATGCTCGGGGAAGGGGATACATAGATTTTTTGGGTTTTTGCCAAGTTTTACATAGTAATAGGGGGAATAGGGGGTATAAGGAGTTACATAGTGATAGGTTAGTAGTTAATATGAGTGAAAAGGGGTGGATGAGGGGGGTAAAATGTTAAGTTGTTTACATGAAATCAACTTAGTTTTTAGGAAGTAGATCAAAATGAAAAGAACTTTTACACCAGAAATGTGGCTCTTAGAGAAACTAGAACCAACAAAAGACTTTGATTTCTTTCACGAACGTGGGTGGCCTAGGGATGTTAGCCATGAACGTGATAGGGAGTGATCTGGAAGTTAGACATGCTTCACTTAGTTGTTGTAATACTGCTGGAATAGAAAATCAGCATTGGCACCATGTTTTAACTTTGCTTTGGGCCAGTGAAATGCCAAAAACCATCCTTTCTGCAACCCCATCTACCTACCCACTCAATTGCCTAGCATTTTTTGTTACTCCAAGGAGGGTGCACTTAGATTTGCAAACCCTTTTGTGCCTTTTCTTTTCCTTTGGCTTTTTTCTTTTGATTTTCTATCTAAAACTACCCTTATTGCTTCCAAGGCCCCAGATTAAACAGTTGGGAACCTTCATTCTCTACCCATCTACTTTACCTGCCAAGATTGAGCTGTTTGGACAGATTTCTTTCTCTAATCTACAAAAAAAATTGAAACATGGCATGACCCATCTTAGGCTGTTGGATCACCCAGCCAGAAGTAGGGCAGCATCAACAAATGTAAGTATATTTCTTCCACAAGAATATGAGATCTTTGTATCACCAAAGTAGATCATATTGGCACATCCCCTTTCAATCATGAAAAATGAAACCTATTGGTATAGGTAGCTAACATCTGTGACACTTCATAACTACTTCATCATTACTTACAATTCCTGCATTTATACACAAATTATCAGTTTGGAAATTACAAGGTTCAACGGTCTCAACTATTGCTTCACATATCAGTTCTTCAGACTGAATTTCATCTCCTTTCACAAGAAATTTTTTGTGTTGTCACAACGTCAAACATCAATGTATTACTAAATTCTTTCTGGTGCAATAATTCACTGCTTTTCTCATTTAAGAGACATTCTCCATCATTCTTTACTTCGGAGTTTTTATCTTCTGAAAGATATTCTTCCATACTTTTGACAACATCAAAAGATTGCTCATCTTCTGCAAAACCTGTAATCACATCAAAATTATTAGATTCAACAATATAAGGTTTTACATTCTCCTATTGGTCTAAATTTGTCCAACAGTTCATAAAATCATGAATAATTCCTTCTTCTTCACTCAGAACTTCACCCTGCTCTGGTTCACAAATGGAAACTTCCATTTCCAAATCAGCTTGTCTAAGTTTTTCCACCGACCACTTTACTTGCTTCTGTTGTATCCTTCTCTGTAACTTAGACCACTTCACTAGCTTCTTCTTTAATACCCAACCTAGTCTTTGGTTTTCCTCAAGTATCATCCTTAATACATTAAGTTGTTCTTTCATCTCAACAATCTCTTTGTCAATTTCCTCTTGACTCTTTCTTTTTCCATTTACCTTGGCACCCTCCTTCTTCACTTTTCTTCTACTGTGGTCTGCCTCAAAACATTTGCTATGACTATCAGTAGTCGTTTCCTCCTTCTCTATCTTCATGAGCTCCTTACTCACTTACAATGAGCTGTATTAAAGCCTCTACAACAGCAAGTCCTCCCTGCTACCACTTATCTCACCAAGCTTTCCTTTGTATTTGGTCTTTTTGCAAGCACTTGGTTCTCTATCTCTGGAACCTCTTTTGAGCACTTCTCTTTGATCCTTCTAGGCTTCAACTCATTTGCATCTTTTAAGAACACAACTATCCTCTTGTATTTCAATCACAATGAAATACTTGGTTCTGACAACCTCTTCTTTCACTTATAAAGTCTTATCAGCTTCCTTCATTACTTAGCAATTCTACCCACATTCTTTGTGGAATTGCCTTCGTGAGCTGCAACAATATCTCTGCAGTAACAAGTCTCCTTCTTGCTACATATGCCTCACTAAGCTTCTCTCCCCTGAGCTCAGTCATTTGGCATCTCTCTGGTTCTTTCCTCTAGAACCAATTGAACACTCCTTGCTCTAAGTTGCTGCAATCTTCTCACATTCTTATGATGCTACCTGTGCAACAATATAAAAAACACAAACTCTCCCATCTTCAAATCAAATTAAAACAAAACATATCATCTCACCTTCAAGATCTCTGCATGATCTTGTTCTACCATTCACCTGCACTTTGAATGGATTGTCCTCTGTTCCCTTGCATTTGCAAGTTCTGCTACACATTATCTTTGTGTTCCTACTGTTTGTCATATTAGAATCTAATCTCCTCTTACTTGCATACACACCTTAAAGCATAACTCTATTCTAAATTTTCTCATAGACCTTTTACAAAAAATTCCCTTATTCTGTTTTGATATCAATTGGTTCAACCACAATTCTGTTATGATACCAAAATGATGCCAGCCTAAGCCGACAATACCCACATTATGCAAATAAAATTGCATTTCACTGGTCTCAGGCCTTAATCACCCGATCCATGGTGAAATCCTTCTCAAATAAAGGTTTAAGGCCCTTAATTAAATCTCATGCAGAACCATTTGTTTGACTATTCAATAGTCTGAACTTTAGTCAACCTCTATGTGCCAACTCATCATTTATCACAATCACGGAGATTCAAAGGACTCTTAAAAATATGGCATTCAAAACTCCCGATTTGCGATATGAGATTTCTCTTTCCACAATTCCATGACCTTTCACATTATCTAACACTAACCTTTATCATCTTCAATCTCCACCGTTGATTTCACTCCATAAGATCAATGGTTGTCGCATAATATCACCACTTAAACCCATTCATCCGCCGGAACTCAAATCTCTTAACTCACATTTATAAGCTTCTCGGGCCCTCTTAGGCCCAAGCCTTTATTGGCTTCAATCTCCTTCGTCGATCTTACCATTCAATCCAATAGTTGTTGGTCCACACGAGCAATGCACATCAGAAATCGCATTTTCTTAAGGCCAAGGTTCATCCACTCATGAAATATTGCGATGTGAAACTAATCGGCGATTCCCCACCGTTGATCAAAGCACACTTGATCCAACAGTTAACAAAAATATCGGGTGAGGAACTTGCACAAGGATTACCCATCTGATAAAGTGGTTTCCTCTCTCCTCCGACGTGCTACATGTTAACTGCTAAATGGAATTGGGTGACTACCAGGAATTACCACTTACCACTTTGTCTCCATTCGATAAACATCTTCCGCTTATAAAACCGCCTTCTTCCTTGACTATTGCACGAGATGATTGGTGCGCGATGACCGTTAGATATAAGAGGACATCAAATATATGGTTTGTGGGACTTCGACTAGCACACAGATTAAAACGGCCTTAACCCCCGCAGTTGGCTATGATCTAAAATTTGAATATGAGATCGACGGCTACGATTGAGTGTGGGACTTCAACCACGATCAAGGAAATCCATACTCTCCTACCCCCGCAGTTGCTAATCACCGTCGATCTAACAGATATGTTGATATGACGATCCAAATCAATTTCCACGGTTCACCTTCTGCAAACACTTAGGTTTGATCTCCATCATTCATTTCTTGATTCCATTCTACGTGACTTAATCTTGGCTGCTTATGGCAAACAATCTCGTCTGTTGATTTAGCTGATCCAACGGCTCCTATGCAGCGACACTTCACTTCTTTGTTCTTCCCTTTACTTTGTTTTTATGTCGTTTCTTCAGTGTTCTTCTATGGGTTCAGGTTTCTTCCAAGTTTTCGGTCTTTAGATGTCCTGCATCACAACTTCTTCCTGAGCTTAACTCCGCATGTTCTTAACACAGTCACTCCTGAATCTCGAATGTGATCCTTCAAATGGATTCAAGCGATCCATTACGATCCTTCGTATCATTCTTCTTCTCTGTGTTATGCTTTAATTCCACCTACAACCTCTGTTACACAAAACTTAGTCTAGTTCACACACAGATTATAACTAAATTACTACATACACACACCCAAACTCAGAATCGAGTTGTTTGTATTAATAAATAGATATTTACATAGGAACTCTTTCCTTGGCCCGATCTTCTGTATCAGTGGCCTCTGTTTTCCTACCTACCTGTAAGCTTACAATCAAACCTCTAACTCACAACCTATAACTATCTAACTTCACTAACTAGCTAACTTGACTAACTTTTTCTCTATCTGTTTGGCTTACATTTATACAAAAGGATTCTATAACCAATTCATGTTTTAGATCCATAAACTTCTCAACAAAATCCTAAAATCTCATCTTTATCCCTAAGGATCCTCCTTAATCCACAAATAATGAAACTAACTCCTAATCTAAGATCTACAACTGATTCTCAAATCTTTCAACTATCCTAAATCTCTCATGTTCTCCAACATTTGAGAACATTTACAAATATGCCTCACTATACTTAATTAAATCCCTATTCTAGATTTTCTCATTAAAATCACTCAAAACCTTAATAATTACATTAATTCAACACTTAGGAAACCAACTTCCTTAAAACACAAGACCCCCTATGTCTACTAAAATACAATGATTCTTCTTAGCTGAATGCTCCTGCATCAGACTCCCAAAGTAGAAAACATTCATGATCTCCTGATCATGTGTCTTTATATGTTGATAGAAAACCTCCACGGTTCCAAACTTTAGTTTGTAGTTGCCTGAATGCTCTGCACCTTTGTTGTTGTTGTATGTCTGATGTCTTTTGTTTCATCTTCCTCTCCTTGTCAATCAGGTTCAAGTTTGATAGATCATCCTTCCTGCTGCTGTCAATCTTCTCCATATGGACTATTTCATCATCAACTGCCATAATTCTTCAATCTCCATTTCCAGCACATCCTTGGGTTGGTCCATACTCTGCCACTTACTTCTACCTCTTTCTCTTTGTTTCAGGTTGTTGTTGTTGTCCACTAACTCTTAAAACTGTTGTTCTTCTCTTCGAAGTTGCCGAATTCTTATTCTTACTCTTTTTTCGCTTATTCTTACTTTTTCTCTCATTATTACTGCCTCCCATTCATCCTTACCCTCTTTCATGATTATCTCTTTCTGCATTGAATCCCGACTTTCCAGCATTCTCTCCAACAATTGAACATCTCTGTTCCATGGATTAAATTCTTCCACAGAATCCTCTTCTACCATATTTAATTGGATGCTCATCTATGCCAAATTTCCTCCAGCATCTACAACTAAACTTGCACTCACAAAACAATTATTAAAATAAAAAACATAAGGCCTCCATGCATATTCTTCCTTTGCCAACACTTCAGTATGTTGCACTGATTTCTCTTCTTCTATCAACACATCAGTATGTTGATTCAACCTCTTCAAAGAATTCTTTGTTGTACTCTCAAGAGTATCAGTTAGTCTCCCCTCCACATCATCTACTCTAATGATGTCTTTCTGCTCTTGTCCACTGTAGTGAACTCCTTCCTCTGCAATCACACTGTTATACTCTGAATTTCCCAGCAAATACTCTAGCAATTCAATTTCTCTGTGGCACTTCATAAAGTACTTCATCATTACTTATGATTCTTGTGTTTATACACAAAATATCAATTTGAAAATTACAAGGTTCAACAGTCTCAACCGTTGCTTCACATATCAGTTCTTCAGACTAAATTTCATCTCCTTTCAAAAGAATTTTTTCTGTGTTGTCATAGCTTCAAACATCAATGTATTAATAAATTTTTTCTGCTGCAATAATTCACTACTTTTCTCATTCAACGGACATTCTTTACTTCAGAGTTTTTATCTTCTGAAAGATACTCTTCCATACTTTTTGACAGCTTCAAGAGATTGCTCATCCTTTGCAAAACCTGTAATCACATCAAAATTATTAGATTCAACAATATAAGATTTTACATTCTCCTGTTGGTCTACATTTGTCCAACAGTTTAGAAAATCATGAATAATTCCTTCTTCTTCACTCAGAACTTCACCCTGCTCTGGTTCACAAATGGAAACTTCCATTTCCAACTCAACTTCTCTGATTTTTTCCATTAGCCACTTTACTTGCTTTTGTTGTAGCCTTCTCTGTAACTTAGACCACTTCACTAGCTTCTTCTTTAATACCCAACCTAGTCTTTGGTTTTCCTCAAGTATCATCCTTAATACATTAAGTTGTTCTTTCATCTCAACAATCTCTTTATCAATTTCCTCTTGACTCTTTCTCTTGCCATTTACCTTGGCATCCTCCTTCTTCACTTTTCTTCTGCTGTTGTCTCCTCAGAACCTCTGCTATGACTATCAATAGTCATTTCCTCCTTCGCTATCTTCATGAGCTCCTTACTCACTTACTATGAGCTGCATTAAAGCCTTTGCAACAGCAAGTCCTCCCTGCTACCACTTACCTCACCAAGCTTTCCTCTATACTTGGTCTTTTTGCAAGCACTTGGTTCTCTATCTCTGGAACCTCTTTTGAGCACTTCACTCTGATCCTTCTAGGCTTCAAATCATCTGCATCTTTTAAGAACACAACTATCCTCTTATATTTCAATCAAAATAAATACTTGGTTCTGGCCACCTCTTCTTTCACTTAGAAAGTCTTATCAGCTTCCTTCATTACTTAGCAATTCTACCCACATCCTCTATGGAATTGTCTTTGTGAGCTGCACCAATACCTCTACAGTAACAAGTTTCCTTCTTGCTACATATGCCTCACTAAGCTTCTCTCCCCTGAGCTCAGTCTTTTGGCATCTCTCTAGTTCTTTCCTCGAGAACCAATTGAGCACTCCTTGCTCTAGGTTGCTGCAATCTTCTCACCTTCTTATGATGCTACCTATGCAATAATATAAAAACCACAAACTCTCCCATCTTCAAATCAATTTCAAAAAAAAACGTATCATCTCACCTTCAAGATCTCTACATGATATTGTTCTACCATTCACCTGCACTTTGAATGGATTGTCCTCTGTTCCCTTGCATCTGCAAGTTCTGCTACACATTATGTTTGTGTGCCTACTATTTGTCAGATTAGAATCTGATTTCCTCTTGTCTGCATACACGCCTTAAAACATAACTCTATTCTAAATTTTCTCATTGACCTTTTACACAAAATTCCCTTATTCTGTTCTGATATCAATTGGTTCAACCACAATTCTGCTATGATACCAAAATGATGTCAACCTAAGCCGACAATACCCACATTATGCAAATATAATTGCATGTCATTGGTCTTAGGCCTTAATCACCTGATCCATGGTGAAAACCTTCTCAACCAAATGTTTAAGGCCCTTAATTAAATCTCATGCAGAACCATTTGTTTGACTATTCAATAGTCTGAAGTTTAGTCAACCTCTACCTGCCAACTCGTCATTTATCGCAATCACGGAGATTCAAAGGACTCTTAAGAATATGGCATTCAGAACTCCTAGTTTGCGATATGAGATTGCTCTTTCCGCCATTCCATGACCTTTCACATTTTCTGACACTCACGTTTATCGTGTTCAATCCCCACCGTTGATTTCACTCCATTAGATCAACAGTTGTCGTGTCGTATCGCCACTTAAACCCATTCATCTGCCAGAACTAAAATCACTTAACTTACATTTATAAACTTCTCAGGCCCGCTCAGGCTCAAGCCTTTATCGGCTTCAATCTCCTCCATCGATCTTACCATTCTATCCGATGGTTTTTGGTCCACCCGAGCATCGCACATCGCAAATCGCATTTTCTTAAGGCCAAGGTTCATCCACTCATGAAATATTGCGATGTGAAACTAATCGGTGATTCCCCACCGTTAATCAAAGCAAACTTGATCCAACAGTTAACAGCGATATCGGGTGAGGCAATTGCACAAGGATTACCTGTCTGATAAAGCGGTTTCCTCTCTCCTCTAATGTGCTACATGTCTACTACTAAAAAGAATTGGGTGACTACCCCGAATTACCACTTACCACTTTTTCTCCATCCGATAAACAACTTCCACTTATAAAACCGCCTCCTTCCTTGACTATTGCATGAGCTGATTGGCGCGCGATGACCATTAGATATAAGAGGCCATCAAATATACGGTTTGTGGGACTTTGACTAGAACACAGATTAAAATGGCCTTAACCCCCACAATTGATTGTGATTTAAAAGTTGAATATGAGATCGACGACTAGGATTGAGTGAGGGACTTCAGCCGCGATCAAGGAAATATGTACTCTCCTACCCTCGCAGTTGCTAATCATCGTTGATCTAACAAATATGTCGATCTGAAAATCCAGATCAATTTCCGTGGTTCACCTTCCACAAGCACTTGGGTTTGATCTCCACCATTCATTTCTTGACTCAATTCTACGCGACTTAATCTTATCGCAAACAATCTCGTCTGTTGATCTAGTTGATCCAACGACTCCTATGAATCGACACTTCACTTCTTCATTCTTCCCTTTACTTCGTTTTTATGTCTTTTCTTCAGTGTTCTTCTATGGGTTCGGGTTTCTTCCAAGGTTTCGATCTTTAGATGTCCTGCATCACAACTTCCTCCTGAGCTTAACTCTGCATGCTCTTAACACAGTCACTCCTGAATCTTGACTGTGATCCTTTGAATGGATTCAAGCAATCCATTACGATCCTTCATATCATTCTTCTTCTCTATGTTATGCTTGAATTCCACCTGCAACCTCTGTTACACAGAACTTACTCTAGTTCACACACAGATTATAACTAAATTACTACATCCGCACACACAAACTCAAAATCAATTTGTTTGTATTAATAAACAGGTATTTACATAGGAACTCTCTCCTTGGCCTGATATTCTGTATCAGTGGCCTCTGTTTTCCTACCTACCCTTAGGCTTACAATCAAACCTCTAACTCACAACCTCTAGCTATCTAACTTCACTAACTAGCTAACTTGACTAACTTTTTCTCTGTCTTTTGGCTTACATTTATACAAAAGGATTCTATAACCAATTCATATTTTAGATCCATAAACTTCTCAAAAAAATCCTAAAATCTCATCTTTATCCCTAAGGATCCTCTTTAATCCGCAAATCATGAAACTAACTCCTAATCTAAGATTTACAACTGATTCTCAAATATTTCAACTATCCTAAATCTCTCATGTTCTCCAACATTCGAGAACATTTACAAATATGCCTCACTATACTTAATTAAATCCCTGTTCTAGCTTTTCTCATTAAAATCACTCAAAACCTCAATAATTACATTAATTCAACACTTAGGAAACCAACTTCCTTAAAACACAAGACCCCCCTTTGCCTACTAAAATACAATGATTCCTCTTAGCTGAATGCTCCTGCATCAGACTCCCAAAGTAGAAAACATTCATGATCTCCTGATCATGTGTCTTCATATGTTGATAGAAAACCTCTAGGGTCCCAAACTTTAGTTTGTAGTTGTTTGAATGCTCTGCACCTTTGCTGCTGCTATATGTCTGATGTCTTCTATTTCATCTTCCTCTCCTAGTCAATCAGGTTCAAGTTCTGATTAATCATCCTTCCTACTGCTGTCAATCTTCTCCATATGGACGGTTTCATCATCAACTGCCATAATTCCTCAATCTCCATTTCCAGCACATCCTTGGGCTGGTCCATACTCTGCCACTTACTTCTACCTCTTTCTCTTTGTTTCAAGTTGTTGTTGTTGTCCACTAACTCTTCAAACTATTGTTCTTCTCTTCGAAGTTGTCGAATTATTACTCTTACTCCTTTTTCGCTTATTCTTACTTTTTCTCTCATTCTTACTGCCTCCTTTTCATCCTTACCCTCTTTCATGATTATCTCTTTCTGCATTGAATCCTGACTTTCCAGCATTCTCTCCAGCAATTGAACATCTATGTTCCATTGATTAAATTCTTCCACAAAATCCTCTTCTACCATCTTTAATTGGCTGCTCAGCTGTGGCAAATTTCCTCCAGCATCTGCAACTAAACCTGCACTCACAAAACTATTATTAAAATCAAAAAAATAAGGCCCAATGCCTCTTCTTCCTTTGGCAACACTCTAGTATGTTGCACTGAATTCTCCTCTTCTATCATCACATCAGTATGTTGATCCAACCTCTTCAAATAATTATCTAAAAAATTCTCTAATGTACTGTCAAGACTATTAATTAGTCCCTCCTCCACATCATCTACTCTAATGATGTCTTTCTGCTCTTATCAATTTGAAAATTATAAGGTTCAACAATCTCAGTCGTTGCTTCAGATATCATTTCTTCAGACTGAATTTCATCTCCTTTCACAAGAATTTTTTTCTGTGTTGTCATAGCTTCAAACATCAATATATTACTAAATTTTTTCTGCTGCAATAATTCACCACTTTTCTCATTCAAGAGACATTCTTCACTTCAGAGTTTTTATCTTCTGAAAGATACTCTTCCATACTTTTGATAGCTTCAAAAAATTGCTCATCCTCTGCAAAACCTGTAATCACATCAAAATTATTAGATTCAATAATATAGGGTTTTACATTCTCCTGCTGGTCTACATTTGTCCAATAGTTTAGAAAATCCTGAATAATTCCTTCTTCTTCACTCAGAACTTCACCTTGCTCTGGTTCACAAATGGAAACTTCCATTTCCAACTCAGCTTCTCTGAGTTTTTCCATCATCCACTTTACTTGCTTCTATTGTAGCCTTCTCTGTAACTTAGACCACTTCACTGGCTTCTTCTTTAATACCCAACCTAGTCTTTGGTTTTCCTCAAGTATCGTCCTTAATACATTGAGTTGTTCTTTCATCTCCACAATCTCTTTGTCAATTTGACTCTTTCTCTTGCCATTTACCTTGGCATCCTCCTTCTTCACTTTTCTTCTGCTGTTGTCTTCCTCAGAACCTCTGCTATGACTATCAGTAGTCATTTTTTCCTTCGTTATTTTCATGAGCTCCTTACTCACTTACTATGAGATGCATTATAGCCTCTGCAATAGCAAGTCCTTCCTGCTGCCACTTCCCTCACCAAGCTTTCCTCTGTACTTGGTCTTTTGGCAAGCACTTGGTTCTTTATCTCTGGAACCTCTTTTGAGCACTTCTCTCTAATCCTTCTAGGCTTCAACTCATCTGTATCTTTAAGAACACAACTATCCTCTTGTATTTCAATCACAATGAAATACTTGGTTCTAACCATCTCTTCTTTCACTTAGAAAGTCTTATCAGCTTCCTTCATTGCTTAGCAATTCTACCCACATCCTCTGTGGAATTGCCTTTGTGAGCTACAACAATACCTCTGCAGTAACAAGTCTCCTTCTTGCTACATATGCCTCACTAATCTTCTCTCCCCTGAGCTCAGTCTTTTGGCATCTCTCTAGTTCTTTCCTCTAGAACCAATTGAGCACTCCTTGCTCTAGGTTGGTGCAATCTTCTCACCTTCTTATGCTGCTACGTGTGCAACAATATAAAAACCACAAACTCTCCAATGTTCAAATCAAATTTAAACAAAACATATCATCTCACCTTCAAGATCTCTGCATGATCTTGTTCTACCATTCACCTGCCTTTGAATGGATTGTCCTTTGTTCCCTTCCATCTACAAGTTCTGCTACACATTATCTATGTGTGCCTAATGTTTGTTAGATTAGAATCTGATCTCCTCTTTCCTGCATACACACCTTAACGCATAACTCTGTTCTAAACTTTCTCAAAGACCTTTTACACAAAATTTCTTTATTCTGTTTTGATATCAATTGGTTCAACCACAATTCTTCTCTGATACCAAAATGATGCCAGCCTAAGCCAAGAATACCCACATTATGCAAATAAAATTGCATGTCATTGATCCCAGGACTTAATCACCTGATCCATGGTGAAAACCTTCTCAAATAAAGGTTTAAGGCCCTTAATTAAATCTCATGCGGAACCGTTTGTTTGACTATTCAATAGTCTAAAATTTAGTCAACCTCTACGTGCCAACTTATCATTTATCATAATCGTGGAGATTCAAAAGACTCTTAATAATATGGCATTCAGAACTCCCAATTTGTGATATGCGATTACTCTTTCCACCATTCCACAAGCTTGCACATTTTCTAATGCTCACCTTTATCATGTTCAATCTCCACCATTGATTTCACTCCATCAGATAAACGGTTGTCACATCATATCGTCACTTAAACCCATTCATCCGCCGGAATTCAAATCAGTTAACTCGCGTTAATAAACTTCTCGGGTCCACTCAAGCCCAAGCCTTTATCGACTTCAAATTCCTTCGTCGATCTTACCATTTAATCCAATGGTTGTTGGTCCACCCAAGCATCGCACATCGCAAATCACATTTTCTTAGGGCCAAGGTTCATCCACTCATGAAATATTGCAATGCAAAACTAATAGGCAATTCCCCAGCGTTGATCAAAGCACACTTGATCCAATGATTAACAGCAATATCAGGTGAGGCACTTACACGAGGATTACCCGCCCGATAAAGCAGTTTCCTCTCTCCTCTGACGTGCTACGTGTCGATTGCTTAATGGAATCAGGTGACTACCCCGAATTACCACTTGCCACTTTTTCTCCATCCGATAAACAACTTTCGCTTATAAAACCACCTTCTTCCTTGACTATTGCATGACCTTATTGGCGTGCGATGACCGTTAGATATAAGAGGCCATCAAATCTATGGTTTGTGGAACTTCGACTAGCACATGGATTAAAACGGCCTAAACACCCGCAGTTGATTGTGATATAAAAGTTGAATATGAGATTGATGGCTAGGATTGAGTGCGGGACTTCAACCATGATCAAGGAAATCCGTACTCTCCTACCCCCGTAGTTGCTAATCACCGTCGATCTAACAGATCTGTCGATCTAATGATCTAGATCAATTTCCACAATTCACCTTCTGTAAGCACTTGGGTTTGATCTCCGTCGTTCATTTCTTGACTCCATTCTACGTGACTTGATCATAGCCGCTTATCGCAAACAATCTCATCTATTGATATAACTGATCCAACGGCTCCTATGCATTGGCACTTCACTTCTTTGTTCTTCCCTTTACTTGGTTTTTATGTCGTTTCTTCAATGTTCTTCTGTGGGTTCGGGTTTCTTCTAGGGTTTTGGTCTTTAGATGTCCTGCATGACAAATTCCTCCTGAGCTTAACTCCACATGCTCTTAACACAGTCACTCTTAAATCTCTATTGTGATCCTTCGAATGGATTCAAGTGATCCATTATGATCCTTCATATCATTCTTCTTCTATGTGTTATGCTCGAATTCCACCTGCAACATCTGTTACATAGAACTTATTCTAGTTCACACACAGATTATAACTAAATTACTCCATACACACACAAACTTAGAATTGAGTTATTTGTATTAATAAATACGTATTACATAGGAACTCTCTCCTTGGCCTGATCTTTTGTATCAGTGGCCACTATTTTCCTACCTACCTGTAGGCTTACAATAAAACCTCCAACTATCTAACTTGACTAAATAGCTAACTTGACTAACTTTTTCTCTGCCTTTTTGGCTTACATTTATACAAAACGATTCTATAACCAATTCCTCTTTTAGATCCATAAACTTCTCATCAAAATCCTAAAATCTCATCTTTATCCCTAAGGATCCTCTTTAATCCACAAATCATGAAACCAACTCCTAATCTAAGATTTACAACTGATTCTCAAATATTTCAACTATCCTAAATCTCTCATGTTCTCCAACATTCGAGAACATTTACAAATATGCCTCACTATACTTAATTAAATCCCTATTCTAGCTTTTCTCATTAAAATCACTCAAAACCTTAATAATTACATTAATTCAAAACTTAGGAAACCAACTTCCTTAAAACAGAAGACCCCCCTATGTCTACTAAAATACAATGATTCTTTTGAGCTGAATTCTCCTACATCACCAAGGGTTTCATCACTAAAGGTTTAATCACCAACTTTCACCTCACCTCCTTAGAGTCCAAGAAGAAGAATGCTAGAAATTGATCCTATGTAGCAAGATATTTATGATTATAATGAATCCCTGTAGAAAAGGGATGCATCCAAAACATCAATCCCAATTCAAGAGGAAGAAGACGTCCAATTTAATGAACCACAAGAACCTCCAATAATCAATGTATCAAAATAGTAAATCTTCCAAATGGAGAAATTAAACAGGTACAATAAAAATGAAAATAAGCCTTGAAAGAACATAATGAAATCCAAATATCTAGTAGTTACAACCTCCTTTTACATCTAAGTCTGTGGTTTAAGAAGAACAAGAAACTAAAGAAGAAAAATAGGATTTTACAAAGACATGTTATAAACTTGAAATATAAGATCCTCATGAGAAGTGTCCAATAAAGTGCAGTAGTTCAGCAAAGATATCAATTTTGTGTTTTGTATGAGGACATACAAAATCTTCGGTGTGGGGGAATGTAGATTTCCATAACCTTTTTTTTGAACACCCTTTTTCCTCCATTTTCCTCTTTTTCATCATCGATATCAATTCAATAAAAGCAGTAAACCATAGATTTTGATAAGGTAAAACCGATCATATGTCTTATTTTTCATATTCGTTAATGTGCCTTATTATTATGTTAAAGATTTCATTAGCTACATAATTAATATGATTCTGCAGCTATTTTACAAATCTACATCTATCTCCATGGTTTGTAGGGTTCTGGTGCACCAACGAAGCCAAGAAGCATATGGGTGGTTGAGGATCGATACCCTCATGGATCTCCTCCTATTTGCTCAAGCCAATTCACTAAAGGAATCAAACAGCAGCATAGTCAAAGGCACGAGTCAAACACATAGCAGCAGAAGTCTAAATGCATCATGTTTCTCTTATTTTATTTCCAAATAGGAAATCGTCGAAATAATGCTAGTTTTGAATTTGAATAAGGATTGATTAAAAGACCCGTAGGAGTAGAAGTCCCAAAATGTTGAGCACACATTTTATAAATAAACATGTATCCTCTGTAAAGGATCACAAGAAAGTAATAATCAAATCTCTGAAGAATTGTGAGATAGAACTTTGTTCTCATATTGAATTAGAGTTACCTTTCTGTTACTCGATGCATATGTGAGCGTGACTTACACCTACTTTATGTGGAGGGCACCTGCAGAGATTCGAGATTTAGTTTATTTCATTTTATCACTTTCTGTTATCGCATTGTCATTTCGTTCTATTTTAGTTTCCTTACTTTGCTATTTAATCATTTCATTATAACTCAGTTAAATCTTGTTATTTCATTTATCATTTCATTATTTCGTTTGTGCTTGAATTTCTTCACAGTTGTTTAATGGTTTAGTTTCTTCAATACTTTTTTCTTAATTACAATTAGTGTTTTTATGCTCTTAGAATCAAAAATTGTATATACTCTATATTCAGCTTTAAAAGATTACTTTCATGCTTTTCAGAATCAGAGTTTGTGTATACTTTACAGACAACTTTTGAAGGATCGTTTTCTTGCTCTTAGAATCATTTGAATTTCAATACACTTTTTTATAGCAGCAAAGTGATTAGGATAGGTTCATAATTTTATAATGATTAACATAAGATATTTTAGGACGATACTCAATATAGATATGACCTGGTAGATTAGTCTAACAATAGATTAACTTCCATTCATTAATTTGTAGAAATCTAACTCTAATATAATAGGAATCTAGATAACAACAAAAATCCCCAAAACAAATATAACCATTATCTTACAAACTGAAAGAAAGGCTTCTAGCATATATAGTGCATTTGTACTTCATAAGTTTACGAACTCCGGTTGATAATTTATGCTTGCAATTTAAGAACATTATATCAACCAAACAAGAAGCATGAGGAATGTTGGACTTAGAATGATGTGGATGAATGGTAATCGAAGCCCAACTCCAGCAGGATGAGTTAGAAGATGAACAACAGAATGTGAGAATCCTTGTTGGAGGTGTTGATCCCACAGAAAGTTAACATCCTCGGGCTCATGCAAATAGTATCAAAATATTATCTTCTGATCTGCATTTCTTGTTGTTTAGTTAATTTTATTAGTAAGAGTAATAAAGAAGTTTCCACTGCTACAAAATTTTGTGGATCCATGTGTTTCCACATAATCCACACGTTTCTATAGAATTGGCACAATGCTATGAAATTGCTAAAGATAAATTCATGGGAATTAATTGGGATAGTCAAATGGAGATTCACCATGCACTACCCCTAGGAGATTCACCATGCAGAACCCTTGGGAGATACACAAAGTATTAGAGTATTAATAGTTGTTGAGAAGGTAGTAATGATGAAGGGTTAGAAGAATCAAGTAAAGAGAAGTCCAAGGCAAGTGGCAGTTACAAGTTATTTGATGTTAACAATAGAAGTTGAAGAAAAATGAAGGTAAATTGTAAATGTTTCTAAGATCGACACAGGATTTAGATTGCACTAGGTTTAAGAAGGGAAAAATCTTATCCTTCATATTGCATATCCAACAACAATAATTGATTTGGTGGCTAAATTTTTCAGCAACAAAGGAAGACTACATGTGGTATCAAGCAATACAAAATGCAGATAGCAATACCATTAGATTATTGATATTCCATAAAGAAGAGTGTGATGATTACCTCAACAATGATGATTTCACTCATTTAGATGATGGCATCAGGTGATACTATATGAATTCATGAATCCATAATACTTTTAACCGGTGAATAGGTCCAATGCAGCAGGTTCCATTCATAAGCAAAATCTCTGCAACACCTTGCAAATGAGTCTGTAAATAATCAATAGGATTTTTTAGTGAGAAATATTCCTAACACAATATTCCATGAACCATGCACTAGATTACATATTCAACGAAAATTATTTTTTCCATGAAGACACTAGTGTCAATGACAAGCAAACTATTTATGAAATCAAACTAGGAAATGGGAAAACAAATTAAAAGGAATAATTTAAAAAAAAAAATTGTGATTTGAGATGTCCAAAAATGTTAAAAACAATGCACATTTGTGGCATCAGAAGGCACCTCTTTTGGTAGCATAGGTGGAGTTGTGTTGGGTCCCTATAATACTAGTGATTACCCCATTACTATTGTAGTTGTACCCCTTATTAATATTGTTGTGCCCCTATTGTCCCCATATTGTTATTACTGTGCCCTATAGAGTCCCTCTATTGTTATTTTTGTGGCTTTATATTATTATTGTTAGGTCGACTGGGTTATATTGTGACTCCTTAGACAGCTATATATAGAAAGGAGGTTTTGTCATTTGAATCATCGAAGAATTGTTCATTTATGTAATGTAAAGGAGGTTGCCCCCTCGAAGAGGCTGAATTCTAAGGCGTTGATCTATCTTTTCTATCTTTTCTTGAGTTGGTTTCATAACATTTGGTATCAGAGCTTTGGATTCTAGGGTTTCGCTACTCTAAACAGGTCATCGTGGCATTTTCGCTATAACTTTTTTCTGCGTGGTTTCAGAAGGTAAAAAAAAAAACCATTTGAGAAGACATCGTGCTAAATCTCAGCTCCAAATTTCAGAGCTTTTCGCGCTATATTTTCGGAGATATGATCTGAGGAAGTAGGTCCTTTTGAAAAATCCTGAATTACATTCAAAATAAGTGACCTAAGGAAAATCGTCATAACTTTCTCTCTGAGCATCTGATTGAAATTTCGTAAGAAGGTACAAAAATATGACGGACTGTAGTTTCTTATATACATTTTTCAGAGACAAAGGTCAAAACAAGGACACGTGGCACGTCGTAGAAGTTCACTCTACTGAATTAGTCTATAATCAGGTCACTGTGGGAGATTTGGCATAACTCTTCATTGGAGAATCCAATTGGGGTCAAGCTGGTGGCATTGGAAAGAGGACACGGAGGGCTACAGCAAGCCACAATTTCAGAACTGGATGATCCAAAATTACAGAGATACATCAGAGGCAATATCGAGCTCCTACAAAGTGAAAAAAGGTGTGTATATTTTTTTAAATGTTTGCTTAAGCTTGGTTTGAA
>APFE031458763.1:0-10477 GCA_000404065.3 Pinus taeda | reverse complement strand
AGTATGCTGTTTTCAAGGGGAAAAAATCATAAGGGAAATGTTAGGGGAGGGATTTTTAATAAGGAATGGGAAATAAAAATAGGGATTTTTAGGGATATTTCACAAAATGCTAACATATCATCTCATCTTTCAGGAAATCATTTGCAACGAAATACCTTATTAGGATTTTATCATAAGGGAAAACATGTATGATAGGTGACCGAGGGAAAGAACATATATTTCAACAGGGGGGGATGAGACCACATTATTCATTTGAGTTTTTGTCCGTCAATGTGTCCTTTAATGTACATCATGAAGCAAACTGTTATTTGAAAGGGATTCATGTACATTTGGTTGTAAGGGAAAGAAGGCTTCATTTGCATTTTTGTCAAAAGGAGATTGACAACTTCAAAAGGGAATGATAAAAAGGGAAAACAGGGTTTGTTTTTGGGAAGCACAGCAACATAATTTTGTAGACCAAAACCACAGCAATATGTCCATTTTCGGAATATATACAGCTGTATTCTTTAATTTTTCTTTTTATAAATATCATAACAGCAGCCTGGCTCTTTTTTATACCCAACAATATCTCTGTTTTTCATATTTGGGTCATTTTGGCATTTTATTGTTATTTTTCTTTTCAAATAATATTTGTTTTTTTTACATATATATTTTTTTTATTCTTTTGTTTTGTTTCTTTGCTGTTGGTCCATTTAATTTGTTTGTTGTGGGAAGTGGGAAGGGCATTTAGGGTTTGTTTGGAATATGAAGGGCATTAGGGTTTAGTGAAGAAATTTGGGGAGGGATAGATTTTGTAGGAATATGGGATGGGAAACTTTGTATTTCTTGCAAATGAAATAAATGAAATAATAAGATAAACATGTAGCAACATTTGTGAATTTAATTGAAAAGGAAACAAGGATGGGATAAGAGGGATTTAACCTTGAGAAAACACACAAACCCTAGCATATTTGCCTACATTAACAACAGCTAAATTCACCATTTCTTTTGCAAATCTTAGAGGAGAAAACCATTAGACATGTCATCATTCACTCATTCCTTGTTATCATGGATGAATTTAGAGCTTACTTGGTCGATTTGGCAGTTGGGAGAGCGATTTCAGTGATTAGGCGGTTTTCTGGCAAACCCAGCTCGAGTGGTCGCACCCCAAACTCGACTGGTCACACCTCTCTGAGTGGTCGCACCAGTTCTGGAAATGCACTGTGGGAGCAGCTCTGAGTGGTCGCACCCACCCAACTGGTCGCACCTCAAACTCGACTAGTCGCTCCTCCAGAAATGACCAAAATCGCTGCAAAATCGCCTTTTCTTTGCTTCTCTTTGTGTCTTGCAAGTTTGCAAATACATAATGAGGCCATGAAGAGGGCTTTTTAGTCTTTATAGGTCCACATTAAAAAAATTAAAACATCAAACCCACTTTCAAATGTTGCATGTTTTGACTTTTAATTTAACACTGTTTTTTAAGTTTCACTTTGCCTGAAATTGATCTTTTGAGTGTTTTCACTTGGTTCTTTTTGCAGGTTGATTCTCTAATGGACTCTGGTGAGGAAACCAGGGTTGTTGCCGGCATTCTGAAGATTTTTGAAAATTTTCCTTATTTTTGCAAATTTCACATGACCTTGGGTTTAAAAACAGAGTTTTTAAATCCAATGTATAAATGAGCTGTAGCTGATAAAAAATATCAATAGAACATAATTACATACCTCCTTCTGGCTTGATGGGGACTATTAGACTTTTGACTCATGATCTTGCTGTGATTTTGACCGAAACCATAGACCTAGATTTGGGATTTCAAGACAAAAATAACACAAATGTGACACAAGTTTATTCAAATGATATGACCTGATTCCAGCAAAGCCAAGAAGAGAACAAGACCAGCTCCTCCATCAGTGTTATGGCATGCCTAACGGGATGCAAAACTGATGCTGATGAGACACCTACCTATGCACATGCAAAGAGCTTTTGATCACCGATTGAGGGCTCAAGACCGACACTAACAGAGGATTTGAAGAATGCAATCGAAGTTAAGATAAATAGTTTTATATGTGCCATGGAAGCTAAGATAAATAGTTTTAAATGCTCCATGGAATCTAATATCGATGGTATGGAAGCAGATTTGAAAAAAGGCATGGAAGATTTAAAGAAAGACATGGAAGGTTTGAAGGAAGGTGAGACAAAGTGGCTACAAAAAAGGCCTCCTAATGAAGAAAAGGTAGTAGAGGAAACTCATGATGAGAAAAAAATAAATGTTAATCATGATTTCATAGAATCTAACATTGGATTGAAGACCCACCATATTCCAAAGATCGATATGAGAAAATTTGATGGCAAGAATACCATAACATGGATACTACAGATGGAGAAATATTTTGATTTACACGATGTGCAACTGTTACAAAAGATACGTATTGCATATTTATATTTAGAACCGAATCAATTTTTATGGTATAAAGGGCTTTGTTCTTGTAAACCACTTGTCACTTGGTCAATTTTCACGGAGGAAATGATAACACATTATGAGGATACAAAGAACAACGCCTTCCTTCCTTAGCCAATTGATAAATCTCAAACAAAGGGTTCAATGGCAAAGCACATTAAGGACTTCAAAAAAATGAATATAAGGGTAAATGATATTCCAGAGAGGCAGAGGATTGATATCTTCATAGGGAATTTAAAGGATAAAATTCAACATGAGTTTTATCTTTGGGAACTTGATTCATTGAAGAAGGCATTCAGGTTGGAAAGAAAAATTGAAAGCAAAATTACGGCAACAAGAAATCGTACCACTCACAATTATAAAGATGGAAGTGTTGTTGCTCCTAGACTTCCACAACCTACAAGGTTGAAACCACAACAACTCGAAGACAAAGGAGAAAACAAACTCTATTACAGTTGTAATAGAAAATACACTAAAGGTCATAAGTGTGCTAAGAAGAAATTATTTTACATTGATTGTGAAGGGGAGGAAGAAAATGATCAAGAAACATCAAAAGAAGAGGATATACAATAAGAACCAACCCTAGAGAAAGAAGAAATGAATTCGACCATATCTTGTAATGCATTGGCAGGAATTACCACTCCTCAAATTTTCAATATAGAAAGACATATCAAGAAGAAAAAGGATAACCTCACTTTTGCGCATAATCAAATGAAACAACAAGAAGATCAACATTGTAGCGAAAGAAGTTTTGATATAAGCGACTGGGTATTTTTTACGAATACAACCATACAAACAAATGTCACTCAAGTAAACTAAGAAGGATAATAAATTATCACCAAAGTACTATGGTCCTTACAAGGTGCTACAAAAGATTGGTATGGCATACGGATTGGAGCTTCCTGCATCTTCCCGAGTGCCCCCAATTTTCCATGTTTCATGCTTAAGGAAGGTTATAGGTGACAAGCTCCCAATTCTAACAATACTGTCGAAACTTTACGAGGAAGGTAAAATCATATTGGAACCTGAAGTAGTCACAGAAAAAAGAACCCAACAATTACGAAATCATTCAATTTCAGAGTATCTCATCAAGTGGAAAAACTTACCCACTGAAGATTCCACATGGGAGGACAAGAATTTTATACAGAAACATCCAAAACTACTCAAGCATTGAAGACAAGACTTTTTGAAGGAGAGGGGCATGTTAGGTCCCTATACTACTAGTGTAACCCCTTATTGTTATTAGTGCAACCCCCTTATTATATTGTTGTGCCCATGTAGTCCCTATATTGTTATTATTGTGCCCCATATAAGCCCACTATAGCTATTATTGTGCCCGTACATTATTATTGTTATGTCAGTTCTAAATATATTATGACCCCTTAGAATCCTATATAGAGAAAGGAGGTCTTTTCATTTGGATCATGCAATAATTTTTCATTTGTGTAACGTAAAGGAGGTTCCCCTCGAAGAGACTGATTTTTAAGTTGTTGACCTATATTTTCTATCTTTTTGTAAGTTGGTTTCTTAGCAATAGTCTACTTGCAAAACCAGAGTCCTCATCAGATTTTGGTATGATTATATTGGTGGAGGCCTTCTCCGGGAGAAAGCCAGATGTGTCTCATTTCAGAATATTTGGAGCCTATGTTTACTACCATGTCTCCAAAGATTCAAGGATAAATTTGAGACGAAAGCAGAGTTAGGAGTTTTTGTGGGTTAAATTGAAACTCCACATAATTACCAGGTGTACTTACCTTCCCTCAAAATGATAGTTGCGCAAGGGGATGAATTTTTTTATGAGGAGAAAGCAATGAGAAGTTCTCTTGAGAGGGAGATGCAAATCCCACCAGAAGAGGAGCTTCTAGCTCTAAAGGAGGATCCTTAGGAAGTTTTGGAGCAACCACAAATGAAAGAACAAAGAGGAGGAAGAGTGGAGACGTTCACTCAAGCAAAACCATCTAGAGAAGGTATAAAAATAACTAGGGACGCTGATAGATTGGTGCAGGATGCGAGGGAGAAAGTGGGAGCTCATTCAAATTTGTGCAGGGAAAGTAGGTCACCTGAGAGGTACACTGGCTACATGGGTCTAATGACTGAGCCATCCTATTTTGAGGAAGCAGTTGAGAAACTAGTTGTCAGTCTTTGCGCAAACCCTCTGGGAATTCCCCACGCCCTCTCACTACCTCTTCCAAAACTGAAAGACTTCCTCCGGAAATGTTGTTGGCCTCCTCTGCCATCTGCCACTCACCATCTGTGTGTTTCTAAATGATTCACACCTTATCTCAATTAATTTTGATTAATTAACCCGTTTTTCTAAGTTTACACTTACGAAATATTTAAAAATAAGCTAATAATCTAATTGAAACACTTCTATGTGGAATTTCCATAAACAATTTATGGGTTATTGAGATCTCGTGTTTTAGCATCTCCACAAAGTTTTGAGACTAGAACACCTCTGATGCTACAAAAACTAACACCACTATACACGAAGGTGGAATGAAAGCCTCCTTGTAAACCCGCGCACCCCAATCCCCCACCACTGCCCATAATTGTGGGCTTTGTTGCACCTTGAACTTTCTACAACTAGCCACCCCTGAACCAAATCATAATACCACCAAGGTGAATTTCCAAATAAAGCTCTCATTGATCATGGAGATTCAGCAAACTCTTCAAGAGTAGATTCACTAGGAAGTTCCTTGTCGGTTCCTAGGGCTCCCATAACTCTAAGGCCCCCCTCCCTAACTGTAGGCTTAGTTACACCTTGAACTTTCTACAATTAGCCAACCCCTCACCAAATCATGATACCACCAAGGTGAATTTTAAGATAAGACTCTTAGCCATCATGGAGATTTGGCAAACTCTTTAAGAGTAGATTCACTAGGAAGTTCCTTGTTGGTTCCTTGGCCTCTCATAACTCTAGGCCCCTCTCGTGTTAGCCCAACACAACATGGGAACATGATTCCCCTTCGTTATTCCATAGTCCCTTAGAGAACTCCTTACAATTTCTATTTTGCACCCAACAAGACCATAAATTGTTCCCTATTTCCCAATAATCTGAAACATGTCCCACACAACTCTGAGGTTCAAATTCAGGGCCAATTAGATTAGTTTTACTCTATCACACGCTTATCTCAAATCTTGTTCTCTCATATGCTCTACCCTTGGCATGCAAAAGTTTATTTGACCTTTCATTGCACATGTGCAATCTCTCCCTCCCCACTCTACACTTACACACCTTGTGTGTTTCCCATAGTTTTAAAAACTAGAACTGAGTTTTGAATCAACCCACCTATCTAACCAGATTTCAAGTTGTAATCAGATCAAATTGGATTCAATAAAACAAATTTGAAAAAAATATATATAATAATTATTTTTTAAAGAAAAAAAATATTTTTAAGATTTCAAACCATGATTCCAAACCATCAACAGCGAAATTACAAAGTTGATTCATCTATATACCATGTAAGAGTGAATATATCAAAATCGCATTGAGTGCAATACATATTAACAATAAAATACACAATCAGTGAAGCTATAAATGGCCTCTAGAGTCCGAAAGCAATGCTACAAGTTATTCGGCCACAAGCCTACTACAAATCATTAATTAACATGACCACTCATCAAACCCATCATTAATTTAGCACTACTAGAAATGAGATCATCAACAAAAGCTACATAAACATCCATGACTCAATGTCTTTAAACTCGGATTCTTCATCCTTATAATATCGTAGAAATTTAAAAAGTTTAACATACCTAACCAATGACTTCGGTTTGAGGGAAGGGTTCATCTCCTCAATCTTATAATATGGTGGAAAAAGTTTAACATGCCTAACCAATTATTTTTGTTTGATTAAAGGGTACATTTTTTTTAAGGTCATGAAAAAGAAGTTCAATAATCAATAACACCAACGCCAAGATACATAAAGTGCTTCATGCTCTTGATTAAATGTCAATCTCATACCCTCATACATGATAGAATTCAATAAAAATGTTGTAATCATACCAATCCTAAAACCCTGAATATTGTTAAGTCTAGTGAATTTTGAGGGGGATCTGAAATTCTACTTTCTCCATATAAGTCCAATAATGTTGGAACCACTCTTAAACATTCTAAAACAAATAATGGCAATGTTAAACATTTCAGAAAACAAAAAAACAAAAAAAAGAAGACATTTTACTTTAAGAATTTAACATTACCATCAATTGCCAAGATTGCTCGGGTTTAATTAGGTTTTTTTGTTTAGATTTAGGGTTTAGGAGGGGGAGGTTTGGTTTTATAGCAAATGGGGGTTGTTTTGGGAGGGAAATAACCCTTGGTTTTCTCCAAAACCACTTGAAAAGGTACCACCAATGTTCCCAAACTCCTCCCTTGCATGTGAGATATGATTAGTCGATTAGGGTTGGAATCAGTGGATCAGCTATCAAACTGACTAGTTTGGTATCTAAATTGTACAAACCAATGCTCCAATTGGGTTTATATACCAATTCACTGCCCAACCCTTTCCGACCAACCGGTTTGACCAAATACCAATTTAAACCGGCCAATTTTTTAAACTATGTTGTCTCCTTCACTTCCCCGATTAAATGCCTCCTCATTTTCATGCAACTCACCCTTAAAACGCGACCATGATTTCCTAAATCATATTTTCCCAAGGAAGACGTTTCTAGTGGGTGACTTGACCCACTCAGTGCCATCCTCATGGTACTCAACCCATTTACTCTAAATCGAGGAAGGTGGTCCTTCCACCTACGGCATTCAATGATTACCTATGAAGTGAATAAGGAAAAATGGAGTAGATTTCTCAAAATAAAAATAGACATTACAAAATAGTTTGATAAAGGTGGCTATGGATCCTTAGGCATATTAAACTTTGTTCTCACCCCCCTAATTTAATCCCCACTCGTTGTATTATGATCCATATAGGTGTTTGCATTTTAGTCAACTAGCATTTTATTAATTAGAATATGCTTCATTTACACTATTTTTTATTCATCCAATTCAACTTGCCCTGTTAATAACATGTCGTAAATAAAATATCACTAAACACAACTCATTACGTTTTATTGCAAGGATTCAGAATTGGGGACATTATAGACTTCCTCTTATGTACCTCAAAACCTCTAGCCATTGAAGAAACAACCTCAAGAAATTCACCTCCCTCCTTTCAAGAGAAAACAACAACTTTATAACTAGTATTCATCATTGCTCCCATCAATTGCAAGCTTGGAATCAATCATCGATTCTAATGCATAAGTTTTGAACCTATCCAAGTTTGTCTTCCACAATATTTTTTCAACTCTAAACATTTACTCCACTAGGTTCAACTTGGCATGTTAATAACATATCTATGCCATAAATAAAATATTGCTAAACATGATTATTACATTTAATCACAAAGATTAAAAAGTTCAAACATTGCAAAAAAAATTCCCTCTCATGCACCTCATATCCTCTAACCATTGAAGAAACAACCTCAACAAATTCACTTCCCTCTTCTTAAGAGAATCCAACAACCCTGTCCCCAATATTCATTAGTGCTCCTATAAGTTGCAAGCTTGGAATCAATCACTATTTTCACTATACATGTTTTGAATCTATATCCAAATTTGTCTTCCACAACCTTTTTCAATTCTACACACTCATATACTCCACAAAGGTACATCCAAACCCTAGTGGTTATTTGACTTCTTTAGGTTTTTCCCAAACCCTAGCACTCTAAGCCAAGAGTAGAAGTATAACCACATATGAAGAATACATGGAAGATCAACTCTCTAAGATAAGATACAAAGTACAATGTGTACATAATACAAATGCACAATATGACCTACTAAGATTCACCAATAGCAAATGTACAATATGACCTACTAAGATTCACCAATAGCTTAGCATCACACTAGCTACCACACCTATGATCAATCTCTCAACAAAGACAATGTACAAGATGTACAACAATAGTATCCCTAAAGGATACCTTGGAAACTCCCTCCAATTTATAACAAAGGTTACCATTATTGTAACCCTTAGTCACAACTCAACCAAAACAGATCAACCAATAATCATTGATCTATCACACAATGAATCAACACCTTCAAGGTTAAAAAAAAAGATAGCAAACAATTAAATAATGCATACCTATCATAAACATCAATCCACTCCGAACATTGACATCCACTGGAATAAATTAAAACCTATCACAAGTACTTAAGGACATCACACATAGTAAACCACATACCAATAATCAATGAAATAAATCCAATAAATCCTTCATCTATAATAGGGGAAAATAGATTCTCATAACAAGCACAATTTTAGTATCGACTCATCAAGCTCTTCACAGGGGTAAATGTTCATCTAAAACACACTAGGGTTTTACTACCTTAGCAACCAATAATGAGCAAACACCTCTTCAAGCACAAAATAATTGAAATACCCAACTCCCTCTTCATCAAGATAGTAATCTCAATCAAATAAGCTCTTGAGACCATGTACAAATTTCAAGAAATCTGTAAATTAAATATTTCAACTTTCACCTCAGAACTTGAAATTAAATATTTCAATTTTCACCTCAGAACTTGAAGTTCCTTGGATATTGTTCCTTGTGAACTTTCAACCTTATAGTTGAATCTGAAATCTAAATTACAATTATATATCTTTTACATTTTCCAACCAAATACAGAAGGCAGCCCCCAAAAATAAACATCAAAGCAATGCATTTCAAGGGAAGAAGATTCACAACTGTAATAGCACAATCTCCAACAAATAATAGATATGAAAATAACTTATGAACCACAGATTTGTTTCGATCACAAATCTTCCCTCTTAGCTTCTAATTCTCTGTCAAATCATTCAACAAAAACTGCTCACTATTATTTTCTAATAGCATGCATAACCAACGGTGGAAACTACTCAATCATCATGACACCACAAGATGAAAATCAGATTTGCATCTACCCAAAGTTTGGACAGTGAAGTACACTTCATATTTTCAACAAATAAAATTACGAGCATATACAAACAATGTACCACAGATTGATACAAGATTGTCATTCAAACTTTTCACAAGCTAAGACTCTCCAATGCATCCAAACCCTAGCTAGAGCATCCACCATTAACAATAAACCCTAATCAACAAACATGGGTTAGCAATGCATCACACAAAGCCAACAAATATTGCTTAGCAAGGCATCCCACAAAGCTACTAGTAGCCATTCAAAGGGTTTAACAACAAGCTAGTGTCAACACCAGCAAGCCAACCCTTGTTCATTCTCCAAGCTTCACTCTATCGCTTTTGTCTTGATCTAGGGTTTATATCACACAAACCCTAGTATTCTTTGTAGTACGCAATTTCAAGACTTCAAAGACAACCCTATTGCCAATGTTCACAACACTTTGGGGTTTACATGCCACAGACTATATGTCTTCTTCTTTTGCATCACACAAGCACGAAGACGTTTAGACAATGTCACTACTTGAGGCATTAGCACCACCTACACAGACAACTAATGGTCCTTGGGACAACAACTTCTTGCTACAAACAAAAGTTTAAAAACAGGCATAATGCTTGGAAGAAAAGGTCAGTCAATGTCACTAATTGAGGCATTAGCACCACCTACACAGCCAACGAATGGTCCTTGGGAAAATGACTTCTTGCTACAAACAAAAGTTTAAAAACAGGCATAAGGCTTGGAAGAAAAGGTCAGTCGATAACGTAGATCAATAAACACCAAGTTACAGAGCATTATGCTCTATTCACAGGATTTTACATCATTAAATCTAAATAACTTTAAATCCAATGCTGTAAAACTGCATTAAATTCTCTGTAGCCTGGTACATATTGCTCGCCATTGGAAACCCGATGAAGCAGCCTAGAGGTTCCTAGTGCCACAACTGAAACTACAGAATGGAGGTACACTGTCACTTGTCCTGTACACAAAAAACAATAGTTTATCTCGTCCAACTGTTAAGTGTAACAGGCTAGACGATGTATGCTGCACTGCATCTTTTAAACACCCCAAGAGGTTTTTCTCCACATAGATCTT
>APFE031458757.1:73567-91379 GCA_000404065.3 Pinus taeda | reverse complement strand
CCAAGAGTGAACACATAACCGACAGTAGAATTCCGATCATCAGGGTCACCAACCCAATCAGAATCAGTGAAACCAACCGATAGAGGAGATGCTTCGGCACTGTAATGAATTCCAAACTGAACTGTACCTCGAACATAACGAAGTATTCTTTTAGCTACTTTCCAATGACTTTCATGTGGGGTTTGCATAAACCGAGCAACAAGGCCAATAGCAAAGGAAAGGTCAGGACATGTATGGGTTAGATACAAAAGTTTTCCTACAAGTTGACGGTATAAGGTAGCATCAACTTCTGGGGAAGTACAAGTGACTGAAAGTTTGAATCCAGACTGAAAGGGAGAAGGAGTTGGCTTACAATCTCCCATGTGAAAATGGTGTAGAAGATCACAGGCATACTTGGATTGGGAGAGGGAAATACCTTCCTTGGATTGCAAGACTTGAAGACCGAGAAAATAATGTAACTGTCCTAAGTTTGTCATTTCAAACTTCTTTTTAAGGCTGGACTTCACATGGTTGATAAGGTTGGGATCAATACCAGTGAGGATAAGATCATCAACATAAAGTATAAGAACGATAAGAGACTTGCCCACTTCCTTGGTGTAGACAGTATTGTCAAAATGACACCTAGAAAAGCCAGATTCTAGAAAGCACCTAGATCTTGGTATAGAAGAATTGATAACTACATGATCAAGAATGGATTTTTTGGAAGCAACATTGAGCCTACCTTATACACAACGGTAAATGAGCATGGACAGATTTTGATTGTTTGCCTCTATGTTGATGTCATGATTTATACATGTGATTTTGAATTGGATGAATTTAAACCGGCCATGATGAAATAATTTGAGACGACAGATCTTGGTCTCATGAAATATTTTCTTGGCGTAAAATTCGAGCAAATTGAAAAAGGAATTTTTATTTGTGAAAATAAATATGCCAAGTATTTGCTGAAAATGTTTAGTTTGGAGAATTACAAACTTGCAAACTTGTCCCTACATTACTTGCATCAGGTACAAAGTTAAGCGACGATTATAAAGGATCAAATGTCAATCCAACTCTATTCAAAAGATTAGTTGGCAGCCTCATGTATCTCACAGCTACAAGACCAAATATTATGCAAGGAGTAAGTTTGAATTCCAAATTTATGGAGACTCCAAAAGGCACACATTGGAAACCAAAAAAAATAATTCTAAGATACATAAAAGGAACTAGAGATTGTGGAATATTGTATGCAAGCACAAAAAACAAGGATATGATTGGATATACAGATATGGATTTTGCATGTAGTTTGGATGATAAGAAGAGCACTTACAGCTTTGTGTTCCATCTTTGTTCAGGTTTGATTTCATGGGAAAATAAGAAGCAACCTATTGTGGCACTTTCATCAATAGAAGTAGGATATGTAGAAGCAATATCAACAATGTATCGAGCAGTGTGGTTAAGAAGAGTATTTGATGGACTAAGGGAAATAACAAGGATCAACAACAATATATTGTGACAATACCTCAATGATTGCACTATCCAAGAAAAATGTGTTTCATAAAAAGAGAAAGCATATTGATACTAGATATCACTTTATTAGAGAACTTGTGAGCAATGGAGAAGTTCACTTGAAGCCTTGTAAATCTAGTAAACAATTGGCTGATATATTTACTAAGTATTAAAATATGTGTTTGAGTTTAATAGAAGAAACATAGGTGTTGTAAGCCTAGCTGAGACATAGACCAACATACATGTTTGATTTTTCATGAGTTATTTCCTAGTTCAGCATTCGTAATTAAGGGGGGGTGTTAAAATAAATCATTTCTCCTGCCTGAAGAGTTGAATAAATTTAGAGAGTGAGTCAAATCGAGTTAAGTAAAGTTGAATTTTGTGTGTCGTTGTATGCTAAGTTATTTTAGGCAAGTCACTAGTCAAAAAAGCTTTAAATACCCCTCACTCGGTTCATTGTAATCATCAAGTTTTGTGTAATCAATAGAAGAGCCACAACTCGATTATTGCATGTGATTTATTTGTGTTATTTTGTGTCTATCCTCCTCTTCCTTTCCATCAAATTTCACCATCATCATCCTTTTCCTCTCTATCCCATGTCATCATCATCATTTTCTTTATCATTTTCATCCCTGTTATCATCATTATCACCATTCTCATTGTCATTATCATCATAACCATTATCACCAAAAAAATGTTGGTAATATATTTAATACCAACATCGTTATTGTCTTCTTTGTTTTTATCATCATTGTCAGTCATCTTAATCATCCTCATTATCAAACTCATTATCATCCTCCTCCTCATCATCAATATCCTCATCCTCATTATCATCGGCCTCCTCCTACTCATCATTCTTATCATTATTATTCTCATAATCATAATTGTAACACATCATAAAAAATGAGGATAGTACATTTAACATAATCACCATGGTTATTATTGTCATCCCTTTCTTCATTATCCCATCATTCTTATCACTATTATTCTCATAATCATAATTGTCAACACCTCATAAAAAATGTGGATAGTACATTTAACAACAGCATCATCATCATAACCATGGTTATTATTCTCATCCCTTTTTTCATCATCCTTGTTATAAATTAAATGGTTGGTAAAATACGAGAGGCATAAATTTATAATAAACATCAAAACACTCACTTCATGACACATCTCATGTTAGTAAAACTGAAAAAACATAAAAATAACTAAATTATGGTTATTATTCTCATCCATTTCTTCATCTTCCTTGTTATAAATTAAATGGATGGTAAAATACGATAGGTGTAAATCTATAACAAATATCAAAACACTCACTTCATGACACATCTCACCTTAGTAAACCTATGAAAACAAAAAAATAACTAAATTATAACTTCAATTTAAAGTATATTATTATTATTATTAATTATAAAAATAATTCAGATATAAATTAAACATATATATGTTTACAAAATCATGGAACAAGATTCTTAACCATAGATATTTACTTTCACTTTACCATAGAGATTCTTAACCTATAAATAGTCTTTGTTACAATAGCATGGGAAAATATCGTGTGACATGACCAAAAGACCATAACTCACCTCATATAACACTTGTTCATATGACATTTTTTAAAATTAATCATTTGAATTAAAATGGTATAAAGGGCATAACTACTTCGGAGATAAATCTGAACCTTTGATTTAAAATGGCATAAAGGGCATAACTAGTTCAGAGATAAATCTGAACCTTTGATATGGCATAAAGGGCATAACTACTTCAAAGATAAGTCTGAACCTTTGATTTTTGTAGACTACGATGAATATTATACAATATTAGTGAATATGAATGTTCTAGAATATTATGTGGAGATTAAATCCCTATATCCACCTATTGATAATTAAATTAAAAATTTGGAATCCTTATTCTAATATAGAGAGAAATTATATCCTATGGACATATATTTTCTAGTTTTGAATATGAAATGCATGTATTAATATTTTAATTTGGAGAATCTAAATTATAAATACAATATTTCAATCTCAATTTTGTATGTATTGTATAAAAAATGTGAAAATAAATCATTTCTTATAATTAAAACTTTTTATTAGTAATTTTCTCAAAACTAGTGTAGATCCATTTTAAATCTACATATACTAGGAACTGAGAGGAATCAAATCTCAGGTGTAAACATTTTCTCAAATATTACACTAAAAAAATTTGCATCTACAAACATAATCCCTTAATATACTTAATAAATCCAATATCGAAATACATATAAACTATATATATAACATAATTTTTCATAATTTTAATTTATAAAAATTATATATAAAGAAATTAAAATATACTACCTATTAAATTTTTATATATTTATATAAATTATTAATAATAACAATTTAAAAGACATACCATGTAGTCCAAAAGCAACGTTAATATTATAATTAAGAATAACAAGACATACCATGTAGTGCAAAAGCTACATCAAACCAGAAATACTTGTTTGTTATTTTTGGTGTCGTATTATAAGTTTACCGAAAATTTAAAAGTATTTTCGTTAATGAATAACTCTTCAATTTTACATCAACGCTAGACCTCAATATTTTAGGGTAATACTTTTTTCAGACCAGAATATTCCTCGACTAATTTATCCATCGATATAAAACCAACACAAAGTTTCCCTAAAACCAATAAACCCCATTATCGTGGATCAACCTATGTTTTTTTAGAGAAGTAACTGAAAACTTCACATAACCGTAATTCTATTGGCCTGGATGGCATGAGATGATACTCTCACATGCCCACCAATTCCATTTACATTCCCGATTCCGCTGGAGAGTTCTCAACCATGAAACCATCCCAAATAACATTCTCAGAGGCGTGAGCATTATATGTTGATTCTTGGTCAGTTTTCTTCAGATCGGGCAGCGAAGTGGAAGGGATACCCAGTTCCTCATCTGTGGCGCGCGGAAGATACTCAAAGTTCACGCTGCAAGTCTCACCATGCATTTCACATGATGAATTTGGGCATTCCCCAACAATAGATGACGAACTAGGGTTATCTTCTGAATTATGATTACATATCGAGTATATCCTACATCAGTGTCGAGGGAGACCGAACTACTATTCCTCTTGTGGCAGCAATTAATTTCCTGCTCGAGGCTTGCCATCATATCTAACACCAATGCATTTTGGGCAGTTTCTAAATTCTGGGCATTAATATTGTCATCTTCTGCAAACAAAAAATCGGCTAGCACGACTAGAAACTCTGTATCACATAACGAACTGTTGTAGCTTCTGCTACAGAAACGCTTGGGCGGATTCTCATCCTCGTAATTTTCTTCTGTGCTGCGCTTGTAGTGGGCCGGCATGCTTCTTTAACTTTTTACAATTTGAATCTCAAGATAACACAAAGATAACAGCTCAAGAAATTTCTTTAAAAAGCCGCTTAAAAGCATTGACGTCAGAGAGACGCGTTCAGTTTTTCTCGGTTGAGAAACTCTAGAAAGCCGCGTTGTAGAATGCATGGAAGTTGACGAGACCCGTAGGCCAAATACCGCGGACCCTGAGCTTTGAGTTGGTGTTGGTAGGAATTTGAAAAACATTTCGCCAGCAAAATGCACAGGGTTTTGACATTGTTTTTGGGGGCAACTTTAAATCTGAACCATATTTGACCGGTCAATTGCCAACACGGACCCAACAGAATTCGTTATATATTTGGTCATAAGAAGAATAGCAGGATTCTTCACCCAAATGAATTAGTTATATTGGCAGGATTGTTCACCCGAGTGCTTTGGTTATATTTACGTGAATGCTTCGGTGAGTGTCTTTTTAGTTTATTTACGTGGATAGGTGTCACGGTTTGAAATTCTATTACATGATTAGGGGATTATATGACGTAATCTCTTAAAATCTGTGTAGAAAATGTTGCTGCAAATAATTATGAGCATGGCCCTTTATTGTTGCAAAAGGTATTTAGATGTCCAAAAATGATAAGTTGCTTTGACAAGGGATTACTTCAATCCAATGTGAAATTCAAAGATTAAACATTAACTAACTTATATTCAAATGAAGATCCCAGGCCTTAGAGATATGTCTATGTGAACATGTCAACCATAATTGGAAGGCTTCGAATTTTTTGATGGGGTTTCTCATAGTAATCTTCTTAAGGGTGAGGCAATTGATTTTATGATATGAAGATATGTATGGGATTAAATTCATATGATATGATCTGAGTGGGAGGGAGCGGAATATATGGTGGGGAATATGTATTTAATTTTTAAATAGTTATGTGATAGGGTTAACTTAATAAAGAAATGATCACATGTATAATGTGTGAATATGTATAGGGATTATGTAGTTATTATTGTAGACATGTGATTGTGATGTATTTGGGTATTTGGAGGAGATTCTCCTATCGATAACTATATTGGACTTGTTCTTCATTATCACATTGGCATACATGGTGTGTACTTCTGATTTTTATGTCTTTGGATCATAATATTATCTATTAGAATATACAAACCTAGGGTTTTACTGCTTCAAAAATGTAATCTTGGAATCTTTTCTATAACTTATTTTTTATGAAATTTAGGATGGTGAAATTTTGAGCATAGTTATAAAATATATGGTAAGAATTTTAATTGATTCTCATTATAATTTTGGAGATATAGCCTATTAAGGTTAGGGTTTATGAATGGTTCTGAAATTAGTTTCAAACAATTCACTTGTAACATTTTCTAAATTGTTTATCCGACCATGGAATTTTTTTGGTACAATTTTTTGTGGGGATGTTTCAAGTTTTAACATATTGAGAAGATGTCTCTAGGCATATTTGATAAAAAGTTTAGGTTGTTGTTCACTATACTTTTGAAGATATATCGTGAATGGCCTTGAAATCAGTCTCAAATGAGTGACCTTGGAGATTTAGCCATACTTCATCTTTTTGGAAACTTCACATAATGTAAGTTTAATAAAATCAAGGAAAAATCTTGAGGGACATACATAATTTTTGATATATTATATTTCACTATAATTTTGATGACATACCCTGTGGAATTTAGGGTTTGTAAATGGTCCTAAAAGTACTATTGAATAATTCATGTTAGTATCTTGATTCTAACATTTTTATAGAAGATCGTTATACTACAAAAATTTTAAAGATTTGTGGAAAGATACGATGTATTTTACTTTACTTGAAAATTTCATAATTGTATTTGAACAATTGGATATGTGGCAAGCTATACAAATTTGTTATGGGGAAAAGTAAAAAAATTAGCAAGTTTTGGGAAAGTTACCATAACTTTAAAGCAAAAGAGAGACATTTATTCATATAAAAAAATGTTTCCATAACTACTTTATTATGAATACACATGGTAACATATAAACTTTAAAAAATGAAAGTAACAATGTCCAAAACAAGAATGGAAAAAAAGTGTATTGGAGTTTCTCCTCAAGAAGCACATCCCCAAATCTCCTTGTGTTCTTTTCCTAATCCCACGATGATGTTTATGGATAATTTCCACCCTCATGGATGATTTTGTTTGATTTGGTTTCTTATGACCAAGTGGCAACTCTCTCTAATCATTGAGTGATTGAAATTTCAATTCCCAAGACCACCATGCCTATTACTTAAAATTAGCCTTAAAGAAATTGAATTTTGGTAAAAATTCCTTCTTGTTTTTCCTTATGCTTTGCCAAGCTTTATGCTATGAGATTTTTTCCTAACTAGTAGGTTTAAATAATTTTAAAATACTTGATTTCTTGTATGTGAAAGTGGACTAGGTCAGATGCCCATCCTTGAGCTTCCTCCAGAACTTGGGCCTTAGATACCATCAACATTTTAGTTGACAACTCATTTTCTAGCTTTCCTATCTCCTATTTGGCTATTTTAGAGAATTTGAAATGGGAGTCTTTCTCAACCTCATCTTAGAAGAATGAGTAAGGTGTCCCAAGATAAAGGCCATATAGCACACCTTATTGTGCTTCGTCTTTTTCTCACCAACCCAAAAAAAAACAAACATGTCTCCAACTAAGAAGAATATCAAATACATGAGGAAAGAATTGGTTACAAGCTCCATTAACCTTGGCTCGCTCTTGAACCAGGCTAAAACATTATAAGGGAGTGCCCCTGTGAAACACATCCCACCCAAAACCAAAAAGAAAACTAAAAATACCAAAGAAAAGCCAACAAAGAAATGACCTTGATCTCTACATACACAATGGTAAACCAGTAATAACCCTGAATGAAACTAATTTGCATCTTCAACCACTTTCATCTTCCCCTTTCACTTACAAAGTTAGATGAGTATTATTTGTTCCAAATGGACTAACCCCAAAAAAAAATTTATCACAAATTCCAAAATTCATTTTCTAAAAACTTTTTATATATTTAAATCTAATTTTAAAAGTACTTCTAAATAAATTATGCACATTCTTACATTATGAGAGTGTCCACACACACAAGAGTCTCTAAATTTCAAACATCTACTTCAAAATGTTATGTTTTACTTAATTTTTCCCTTTCAAATACAAAGTGCATATCTAGTTTGTTTTATTATGGTATAGCTTTTCATTGTACATCAAAGTTTTGCGAGGCAACATTAAGCCTTCAAAAATTTAAAAATATTACCATTAACTGTAACTCTTCAGTCTTAAATCAACACATTCATTTATTCGCAAACCCAATACACTAGTAAAATACCAAACCCAATACACTAGTAAAATACCGTTGATATAAAAGCTACACAAATAAACCCCTTTGTTACGGACAACCTATGTTTTTTTTGCCAGAAGTAACAAGATAATTGTATTTCCCTGGATCACGGACATACTGTCACATGCCCAGCAATTCCATTTACAATACGGATTCCGCTGAAGAGTTCTCAACCATGAAACCATCCCGAATGACATTATCAGAGGCGTTAAAATTATCATCATCGTGTGCAAACAAAAGTTCGGGTATCAGGACTGGAACGTCGCGTCACCTAACGAACTGTTGCTTCTGCTGCAGAAACGCTTGGACAGATTCTCATCCTCGTAATTGTACTAACGGATGCGCTTGTATTGGGCCATGCCGATCACAATACACGAAAGTGTTTGATATACTATAACTTCTCCTGTATTCAATATTTGAGATTCGCTATTCTGAGTTTTGAGTTGGTGTTGCTGGAATTTGTAAAGCATTCAACCAGCAATGGCTATTTAAACAATGCACAAGGTTTTGATAGATTGTTTTTGACGGGTCAGTTTCTGAGACTAATCCGAGTGAATTCGTCATATCTCTGGTCGTAACAAGAATAGGAGGATTCTTCTTTGAAAAAGAGGAGGTTTGGGTAGGGACTACCAAGGTAGAGGTCCAATAGACATTGTATTGTTCTCTCTCTTTATTCACCAAAAGGCCTAGATAAAACACCACCACCACCAACTGGGAGGAATATCAAATAGAGGACAAACGAATCTCTTTATTCACAAAGATACCTACATAAAACACCACCAACTGGGAGGAATATCAAATAGAGGAGAAACGAACCAATCACATGCCCCATCGACCTTGGATCCTACCTGACCAAGCTGAAACATGTTCTTGAGTTAACAACCCTATGATGTGAGATTCTCATCCCACCCCAATCTAGAAGAATGAAGCAAAGATGTCATAAATAAACTAGTACAGAAATGACCTTGACCCCTAGGGTCACCGTGGTAGAACTAAATGGGGTGAGCTTTTGACTTACCTAGAACTAAATGGGGTTAGTTTGCATTTTGACCAATCAATCAAAGAAAGAAAATACTACCAAAAATTTTTGAAATTGTTTTCTAAATATTTGTAAATTTAATATGAAAAATTATCTCTAAATAAATTAATAATGCATATTTTTAGTTATTTTATGAAAATAATCATAATTATTATGTTGATAGACATGTTTATTTTGGAATAGGAATTCTAAAAATTTATTTAATTATCAATGACTATTAGGTGTATAGTAAAGATTTAATTTCCATGAGATATTCTAAAATATATTAAGTAGTATACATAAATCAAAGGCTCAGATTTATTTACAAGGTAGTTATGTTTTTTTTACCCTATTAATTATAAAAGTGATATATCAATTGTGTTATAATTTTTTTTTATATGTGTTATTGATAAGACATGGTTTTGGTGGTATAAAAAAGTTTCTTTATTGATTAAGTATGTACATGATAAAGTGGTGGTGAATCTCCATGGTTAACAATTTTGTTACATTTTTCTAAATGTGTATATGTTTACCTTATATATGAATTTTTTTTATCAATAATAATAATAATATATTTTTTTGTATTTAGACAAATAAAAATCTAATTGGTGTCAACTGGCACAGTTAATTCTTTTGGGATTAGTCGCATACTAAACAATACCCTTAATTTGACTACTCATTGGAAAGTACCTCTAAAAGTCATATTATTTAACGTCATACTAATACCAACCTAATACACCTTCCCAATTTAAAAAACCGCTACTTTCACTAGATATTGGGTATCCATTTTTTCCAATATAATTTTTTTTTTCCTATTATATACTCAATATATTATGTTATTTTTTCTTCAATATATATCCCCCAATATGAATGCAGGTGGTATGATATTGCTCCCACAATGATGTTCTGATGGTTTTTTTCTCTTTTAATTATATTTTTAGCAACTTGAGATGTAAGATGAAGTAAGCGGGCCTAGAGTAAGAGTGAACCTCTTTACAGAGCACCAACCCATAATTCCAAGTAACATGATTCTCCTTGAATTATAGTTAACTTACATTAGAGAATAGCAGCTATGGATGACTGTCATCATTACTGATTTAACCAACATTTACCAGCTATTTAATTTATATAACTACATTAATATATAACAGTCTGTAAATTGTAAATATCAACCCTAAAAGTTATCGTGGTTTAAAATGTTAAAAATGAATGTGGCTTGTTAGAGCTTTTCATTTTTTAAACCACTCATAAATATATTCTCTAGGTAATATAAGCTTACAGAACCTATAAAAATATTTTATAGGTTCTTACATCCACCCTTGACGTCATAATTTTAGGGTTTACCAAATTTCTTAGACCCGCACATCAGTAATCCTAGACCGTCTTTCTCAATAAAATACCATTGATATAAAAACTACACAAAGTTTCCCTGAAACCTATAAAGCCCAGTATTGTGGATCAATCTCTGTATTGCAGAGCAAGAACTGAAGAATTTACGTAACCGTAATTGGATAGCATGAGATGGTATTCTCACATGCCCAACAATTCCATTTACATTACCGATTCCGCGGAAGAGTTCTCAGCCATGAAAGCATCCCAAATAACATGCTCAGTTTTCGTCAGATCGGACATAGAAGTGGAAGGGATACCCAGTTCCTCATCTGTGGCGCGCAGAAGATACTCAAAGTTCACGCTGCATCATGGATTTGACGTGATAAATCCGGCCGTTCCCCATCAATACATGACGAACTAGGGTTATCTGCTGAATTATGACTATATATCGAGTATCCTAGTTCAGTGCCGAGGGAGATCGAAGTACTGTTGCTCTTGTGGCTTGCCATCATATCCAACACTCATGCATTTTGGGTCGTTTCTAAATTCTGACCATTAATCTCATCATCATCTGCAAACAAAAAATCGGCTAGCAGGACTAGAAAATCCGCATCACACAACGAACTGTTGTTGCTTCTGCTGCAGAAACACTTGGCCGGATTCTCATACTCGTAATTTTCTTCTGTGCTGCGCTTGAATTGGGCCATGTCTTTGCTCAACAGTTTGATTACAAAAGTTTTCTCTTTTGAATTGGGAAGAAGCTTTAACAGAAACACAAACGTTGTGTTTTTGTTGTCCGAGAAAACTCTAGAAAGCCACTTCGCAGAATGCATGGAAGTAGGCCAAAGCTATCTGGAATGTCAAGCGAATTCGTTTTGTCTCTGGTCAGCAAGAATCGCAGGATTGTTTGAAAGAAGACGAGGTTTTGTCGCGATTGGAGAAGGTCGTCAAAGGTTTCCATTCAGCCACGATTTTGAAATTGCGAGCGTGTTAAAGGCGCGTTCTCAGTGTTTAGAAATATCGATTTGATTGGAAAAAGAAAAATGCATGGTTGGTTGAGGAAAAAATGGTAAGAATTTATTAATGTAGAAAAAACAGTGATATTTTTATTTTTATTTTTATAGTAAATTTTAAGAATATATAGAATTTGATAGATGATTTTGGTATAGATTAAAAATTTGAAAGAGAAAATCATTTTGAAGTTTAAAAGAATTGAGGAATTTTATTAGTAGTTAATATGTAAATTATAAAAGGTGTATTTATATATGTAAAATTATTAAAATTTACAATGATTTTATATAGTTATCTATATAAATGCCATCTTAAGATATAATAATTTCATACTATATAATTTGGGTGAATTGTTTTATAAAAATTGGAAATAGATGATTTTTTTTGGAAAAATCATAGAAAATTAATTACATGAAATCTAACCTTAACATTTTCCCACTCTAATTTCCAAATTCCAAAATAGTCAGTTAAATATAAAAAAAAAAATAAAAAAATAAATATTAATATCAAATTCAAAATATTACTGAAATTTAAAATAAAATCAAGTTAAGAAATATCTATTAATGCCTAAAAAAGAGTAATATTCTTATTTTTATTATTAAATTTAAAAAATATTTAAAATTTGATAGATGAATTTTAGAAATATTTAAACGTTTAATTTTACTCTACTCGATCAAATTTCAGAATATTCCCCAAATAAAATCATGTTCAACGAAAAGACAAAAAGGGCTTGCCATTTATTACAATACAATCACAATTTTCTTTTTTTTGTGTGTGTGTTTTTATTACATGAATGTTTCCATACTTCTATTAACTACCACTATGTGACACATAGTGATTCTAACAATTACCTCTATAACTCCTAGGTGCCTCATTTTGCGAACATGAATAAGTTAAAGAATTTTAATCTTCAATTTATATACACTTCATTTTCACCTAGCTTGCCAACCTAGGCAAGGCTAAAAAGTTATAATAACTTAATTTTAACATCATTATTATGCTAAGCATTAAATTAGTATATATGGTATTTGTATTTGTGTAGAATGACATTTTTATTTATATAAAATAGAGCCCTTTTCCATATAGCAATTAAATTATTAAATTTTTTCAAAATCTACATATTCTATTCCAATAAACTAATTTTAATATTATAAAACAAAGCACATATTCTTAGCTCTATTACATATTATTTTTTTCAAAAACTTTAATAAACAAATTTAAAAATTTTAATTTATTAATATTTTAAAATATATTATTTGAAATATTTTATTTAAATATAATACATGAGTAAAACCTTATTATTATATATATATATATATATATATATATATATATAATATATATATATATATTATATTTTTTTTCATTATATTAATATTTTTATTAAACTTATCAAATATAAATAAGAATCAAATATATTTGTGGATATTGAATTATTTGGTCAATTTTAAAGGTATCTTCAGAATGCAAGGTTTTCGAGACTCCTAAGAGGGTGATAGCCGGTACGATATGTAAAATTCCAAGTTCAATGAGTATATCTCCACTATATTTTTAATTACATCTGGGATTTTTTCTTCATTTACCCAGAAAGCAAATGAGTTCAAAGATGCTCTTAGACTTAATGTAGTTTATAACCATTTGTGGATTTAAGCGTTATGCAAACTATATTTGTGATGTTTTGCATCCGAGTCTCACGAAAAACCATTATAGTGTAAATCTTGGAATATTAGGAGTGTTTTTTTGAATGATCAAGATGACAACATTAGTTTAAAGTCTTTAAAGAATAACATTATTTATATTCATTTGTGACCAATATAAATATTTTTCTTTTAAAAAATCAAATAAAGTATTTAAATTGTTTTGATTTTTTAATTCATAAAAGCGATGATGATTTAAATTTAATTTTTTTTTAATAAACGAAATTTAATTATTAGCGTTATTAATAATATTATATAAACAATATATAATTATAATAATATGTTAATTGATATCGGCAAGGGAAGCTCTCGTTCTACGGTTTAATGAAACAAGTGGCAGAGGGTAACAAGAATCCATGGAGACATAGGGAGGACGTAGCTCCACTCCCTCCTATAGTAATATGATAGCAAACAAAGGAAGAGAAAGGAAAAAAAACAAACCTCCACAGCCCTTGGAGGTCAAAGCAAAAAACACAAAAACCAAGAAGGCAGAAGGCAGCAAAACCATTGCGGATCAAGGGGCCCACGAAGAAGACTGTCAGGGGGAGAAAGAGGAAGACAAAGGTCAAGGATCAAAGAACAGAGCTAAGATGGGGCCCTGTAAACCCAAGACCATAATTAAACCTCGGGTTATTCTGAACGATCCAGCTCTACAAGCGCACAGGGATTACATGGCTAACTATGCCATCATATGCAAATTTATGAGAATCTGGACATCAGAGAAGGCGTTGTACACCTGGATAAAATACAATTGGAAACCAAAGGAGGTTTTTTCACTGTGGTGTTTACAGACATGTAAGATAGAGACAAATTTTTTTAAGGAGGGCCATACTTCTTTCGTCTCTATATGCAGCCACAAACGATGAACTTTGTGCCAGAATGAGAAACCTTCACTTCGGTTCTAGTATGGATTCGATTATACTCCTTACCTTTAGATTATTCGATGCTAAAGCCTTTAAAATCTATAGGCAATAAATTAGGTCATCTCTTAAAATTTTTAGAGGCAACTCTAAGGGGAAAATATACATCCTATGCCCGTATATGTGTGAAGATGGACCTATCATAAGCCCTTCCAGATGAGGTCATTCTAGAAGTCTATGACAAGGAATGGGTTCAAACAGTTGACTATGAACATATCTCGTTTAGATGTCACAAATGTCATGAGCATGGGCATCTATCGAGAGACTATGCTCTCAATAGAAGGGAGGAAAACCCAAATACCAACAAAGGAAAGGACTAGACAGGTTTCACCAAAGTATGAGGAAAAGAAAGAGGAGGAGGAAGGAAGACACAAAAGAACCCTAGTGTGAATGATAAGACAAAAAGTTACAATAGTTTTGAGATCTTAGGAGAAAAAGAAGTTGATGAAGGGGATAAAGTGAGTACAGAGAATCAGACATCAAGGGGGAAAGAAAAAGAGACCAGCATGGAGTACACTCAGGAACAAGATGAACACATGACGGACCCTTTGAGTACCATGGAAATAGAAAAAGACAAGGAAATGACTCAAAGTGAAAGTGGTACAGAGGATCAAGATTTACAGGAGATCCTGGAAAGGGAGAACCTAGAGTTGGAATAGTTTCTAGAACAAGGAGACAACTTGGGAATAAAATCCATCCCTCAGGAGGACATGGACAAGGTCCAACAGATATTCCTTAACAAAGCACATCAAACAGCTACAGGAGTTAAAAGAGGACGTGGCAACTAGGAAAACAAAGGGACTTCCTCAATAGGATTAATAACAGGAAAACTAACAAAGAATCCAAGCAAGAGGAGGGGAAGAAAAAGACAGAAAGAACTACTATTGGAGTGTGGCAAACTCATGATTGATTCAGGAAGGATGAAATACCTTTCTACTTACTCCTTTATAACCCCAACTCAATGAATATCACAACCTAGAACATTAGGGGACTAAGGAGCAGAAGAAAACAAAGGAATCCAGGTAAAAGGATCAGAGAGGAAAAACTTGGCATAGTATTCATATAGAAAAAAAATGCTTGTAGGAATTTACAGGGTAAGTTCCTCAGACAGAACACCAAAGGACATCACTCACAAACAGATCACAGATCAATACACTAGTATTTTTGATGTGGTTAAAATCCTCAAAGAGGGAAACAGTCCACGGTCTAAGCCAACGCGGCCACTTCAGGCAATTTATTAATAAAAGAATGAAAATTTACATAAGCTTCTCTCGTGAACAATTAACCTACAAATGACCCTCCATGCTCTTTAAATAGAGATCATGGACCAATCAGGTCTTAAGCCATGGATCAAGTGTCAGTAATACTGAGGAGAGAATGAACCATCAGATCACTACATATCGTGACAGTCGGATTGTAAGTTACAAATGTACATAGTAAAGAAACACACTTTACCTAACTCTATACTAGACCAAGTTATACTTAACTATTTCTATGTGTCGGAATATCCTAACATCCCCCCTTAAGAACAACTTGGGATAGGATTGAAGGATTTACAAATATGACACAATAGAAGGAAGGAGGCACTAGAGCCTATCCCCCCTTAGTGACAACTTCCTGAACCCCAACCATAAATCGAAGTTTAGTAAACTTCGCCTCTGTGAGAGCCTTTGTAAAGATGTCTGCAACTTGATCATCTGTTGAACAATATTGCACTTCAAGAACATGGTCATGAATGAGCTTTCTGATGAAGTGCATGTGCATTTGAATGTGTTTACTACGCTGATGTTGGACTGGATCTTTACATAGTTGAATGGCATTTTGATTATCACACCAAAGTGTAGTCGGATACTCCTGCTGAAAGTCAAACTCTGATAGGATCTGACGAAGCCACAAGGCTTCCTTACTAGCTTCTACGACACCACGATACTCTGCTTCTGCTGAAGAAAGAGAAATGGCACCTTGTTTCTTGCAAGCCCATTTAATAGGTCCTGAACCAAGAGTGAACACATAACCTGCAGTAGACTTCCGATCATCAGGGTCACCAGCCCAATCGGAATCATTGAAACCAACCGATAGAGGAGATGCTTCGGCATTGTAATGAATTCCAAACTGAACTGTACCTCGAACATAACGAAGTATTCTTTTAGCTGCTTTCCAATGACTTTCGTGTGGGTTTTGCATAAACCGAGCAACAAGGCCAATAGCAAAGGAAAGGTCAGGACGTGTATGGGTTAGATACAAAAGTTTTCCTACAAGTTGACGGTATAAGGTAGCATCAACTTCTGGGGAAGTACAAGTGACTGAAAGTTTGGCTCCAGACTGAAAGGGAGAAGGAGCTGGCTTACAGTCTCCCATGTGAAAATGGTGTAGAAGATCACAGGCATACTTGGATTGGGAGAGGGAAATACCTTCCTTGGATTGCAAGACTTGAAGACCGAGAAAATAATGTAACTGTCCTAAGTTTGTCATTTCAAACTTCTTTTTAAGGCTGGACTTCACATGGTTGATAAGGTTGGGATCAATACCAGTGAGGATAAGATCATCAACATAAAGTATAAGAACGATAAGAGACTTGCCCACTTCCTTGGTGTAGACAGTATTGTCAAAATGACACCTAGAAAAGCCAGATTCTAAAAGAAAGCTATCCATTTTAGCATACCAAGCCCGAGGAGCTTGCTTGAGACCATAAATGGATTTCTTAAGCCGACATACAACACTGGAGTCTGTTTGTATAAACCCAATAGGTTGTTCCATATAGATTTCTTCATGCAAGTCCCCATGCAAGAAGGCAGATTTAACATCCGTATGATGGATTTCCCATTTGAAAGAGGCAGCAAGGGAAAGAACAAGGCTGATAGAGTTCATTTTGGCAACAGGGGAGAAGGTTTCAGTATAGTCAATGCCTTCAACTTGTGAAAATCCCTTAGCAACAAGACGAGCTTTATGTTTATCAATTTTCCCATCTGGTTCATACTTGGTTCTGTAAACCCATTTGCATCTAACAAGTTTTCGTCCTTTGGTATATGAACAAGATCCCATGTATCGTTTGCCAATAATGAACGATATTCTTTATTCATAGCTGCGTCCCAATTTGGATGGCCTGAAGCTTCTGCAAAGGTGTCAGGATCATAATTTTCTGAGACTTGAGCCAGTAAAGAAGAGGCTCTTTCGAACTGGGAACGTGTACGGTGCTGATTTGTAGGATAACCGGCAAGATCACCTGCAGCATCCCAAGTAGCATGGACCCATTTTGGAAGTGAAGGAGCTGAAGGAGGATCCTCAAAAGGTGGGGGAGGATTGTCATCCTCACTTTCGTCATCGAAAGAAGAAATATGTTCAAAAGTAGAAGAGATAGAGAGAGGTGGCACATTCGCCAAACTAGGCTCGTAGGCCGATATATTTTCATCAAACTTTACCTCTCTTCTAATGATAACATTTTTGGAATTAAATGGAATAAGTCTATATCCTTTGAAATCTTCAGAATATCCAACAAAAATACATTTTTCACTCTTAGGTTCTAAAGCTTTATGTTTGTCATCTAGAATATGGGCCCATGCTTCACTTCCAAAAACACGAAAGTGACTCACATCTGGTTTAATTGAGCTCCATGCTTCTTCTGGAGTGATATTCTTTAAAACCT
>APFE031458757.1:56923-70176 GCA_000404065.3 Pinus taeda | reverse complement strand
TTATCATTTTGCTGAAATGATCTTTCATTTTGAGACTGAGTTTGCTTAGGACCCTTGTTTGGTTTAGGACATTCTTTTTAGGATATGACTTCTTAGGATTCTTTAAATTTGGTTGCTGCTGGGCGGCTAACGCTTTCTTGGAAGAGTTTCCAAGATTAAGAAGACCAAGGTGTAAGAGTTTTTCTTGTTCTCTTATTAAAGAATCACAAAAAGGGTCAAAGGAAGGGGCCTTGTAGTCTTTTCCTTGACAAATGAAGGCTTCTCTTGTAGAATGGAAGGTGGAAACAAACACAGAGTAGGTTGGTCCCAACTTAGTAAGAATGGAATAGATAAGGTTACTATCTTCTTTCTTAACCTTAACACCTTCCAAGAGAAGCCTAAGGGTCTTGAACTTGGACAAAAAATCTTCAATGCAAGAAAAATTATTGGGGTCCAATGTAAGCAACTCATTTTCAAGTTGATGGGCTCTAAGTTCATTTTTTATTCCAAAAACTTTACTAATCTACTTCATTGCTTCATCAGGAGTATCAAGTTCTGCAATATGGAATCTAAGATCTGGAGAAATAGACATCCCTATCAACCCACGTGCTTGATTTTGCCTATTTTCCCATTTAGCTACCTTATCTTCATCTTTGGGTTTGTTTTCTTGGCCTAAGGCTATTCTGTAAAGACCTTTACTTCTAAGTAAATCCACAATGTAGGACCACCATTGGAAGTCGCTGGTGCTGTTAAGAATAACTTGGCATGGAATTTCCATTTTAATAGAAACTGAAGCTATATATGCTGAAACTAAGTGTTCCAATGGAAAGATCTTGAAAAATTAGGCTGGTTCAAAAAATACGGCTCTGAAAACGGCTTCCGTATGAAGAAGCTATGGCTTTTCGAAAAAACGTTGATGAAGGCGCCGATGAAGTGCAAGAATGTGCGGAAATGAAAAATAACGCCCCTTTTCCAAAAAAAAGGAGATTTGAAGCCAAGACCTCTACTCTCATAAATTAGCTTTGAACCAATTGAGCTTAACAAAAAGTTTGAGAGAGAGAGAGAGGGGGGGGGGGCGACTTTGTTTTTTTTTGGTCACTGAAGCTTTGGATTGTGTGCTTGCTTGAGAAAGCTCTTTTTCTCCCTACAAAACAAAAATAGAAAACCCAACATGGACATACAAAACAAACAAACCTTACGGCTTAAAGTTAGCTTTACCCGGAAACTAAATATTTTCCTCAATGTTTCTGATTTTTGGAGATCACACTAAGCGCAATGGAAAAAAGCATATGCATGAGAAAATCCTTCCTTTTTGTTTCTGATTTGCCCAGATCGCACAGAGTCACAGGGCAAAGAGCATACGCAGAAATGAAAGGTATAGATCTGGTAATAAAAAAGAAGCTAAATAAACTGAAATAATAAACAGAGAGTAAAATAACTAGAAACTACAAAAAAACATTGTATACCTCTAGATCTTAAAAATGACGTAGCTAGGGCTACCAGAAACCTTTTTGTGTGAAATGAAAGGGGTTCCTCACTGGAACAGATGCTCCTAAAACAATAGAGTAGTCCTCTTGACCCAAGAAGAGTCAGAAACAATAGATCTAGGAAACAGCAGTCGGATGCAATTCTATTGGCTTCAGATTTGGATCACCAACAGACACGGCCCTCAAATAGCTCTGATACCATGTAGGAATTTACAGGGTAAGTTCCTCAGAAAGAAAATCAAAGGACACTGCTCACAAATAGATCACAAATCAATACACCAATATTTTTGATGTGGTTTAAACCCTCAAAGAGGGAAACAATCCACGCCCTGAGCTAATGCGGCCACTTCAGGCAATTTATTAATAAAAGAATGAAAATTTACATAAGCTTCCCTTGTGAACAGTTAACCTACAAATGAATCTCCATGCTCTTTAAATAGAGATCATGGACCAATCGGGTGCTAAGCCACGGATCAAGTGTCGGTAATACCGAGGAGAGAATGAACTGTCAGATCACTACATATCGTGACCGTCAAATTGTAAGTTACAAAAGTACATAGTAAAGAAACACACTTTACCTAACTCTATACTAGACCAAGTTATACTTAACTCTTCCTATGTGTCGGAATATCCTAACAATGCTCAATGGAGAGGATCCACGAAAAACATAGCAAATGGGTAAATAGATATGAATATCTTGAAGTTAAGGCAAATAAATCTGTTGGTGGTATTCTCACTCTCTAGGACCCACATAAATTTGGTGTGATAGATGCAGAGGCATCCAGACATCATCTTTCTCTGATTTTCCAACTGGTGGGTGAAAAACAATGTTACATGATCACCAATATCTATGGTTCGCAACCAATGGAGGACAAACATAAACTCCTCACAACACTAGAGGATATGAAAAAGAGACACCCAGCTCTACCTTGGATCCTTGGAGGTGATTTTAACATAACAAAATCACTCATGGAGAAGAAAGGAGGAACTAGAATACTTGGTAGAGACTCAATTGCCTTCCAGAAATTCATCACCAATATGAAGTTAGTTGACATGGAAACAAGCAATGGAATCTTCACTTGGAATAACAAAACAGGGGGCCCTACCCAAGTGTGCCTATAAAATTGGACAAATTTATGGTTTCAGAGGAACTTCTTCTCAGGCGAAGCAGCATTACTACACTCATAGTACCTTTTGGGGGTTCGGATCACTAACCTATCCAATTGGAAGCTTCCCTTTTTGGCAAACCAAGGAACACCCCCTTCAGGTTTGAGAATGCTTGGCTCACACATTCAGATTTCCTCACAAACATTGAAAAATGGTGGAAGGAAGAGCTTCACCTTCAAGGTACAAAGATGTTCCGTCTTCACTACAGGCTTAAACACATTAAAGGCAGACTCAAAGAGTGCAATAAAAAGGAATTTGGTAACATCTTCAAAGCTAAAGGAGAGGTGGAAAAGAAACTAAAGGAAATAAACCAGATTCTTATCACAGACGGATATACAAATGAAAGGAAAGAGATGGCAGATTCACTTCAGTAGGAGTGGGACAACAGATGCCTTCAAGAGGAAATACTCTGGAGACAGAAATCCATAGTACAATGGATTAAAGAAGGGGAGATAAATACCAAATTCTTTCACAAATCCTCCATAGCTCATCGAAACAACAATAGAATTGTGAAACTTATAGATCAGCGTGGAATATAGAGAAACACTCATGAAGAGATGGAGAAGGCTCTACTCCAGCATTTTCAAAAAATTGCTGAGGAAACCTTGGAAGATAGATACCAGTTTATGGAAAAAATCACTCAATACATTCATAAATTGGTTACTAGAGAAGATAATTTCAATCTCAATAGACCAATAACAGAGGAAAAAATTGAGCAAGCTATGAAAGAGATGCAAAATGGGAAAGCACCAGGCTTGGATTTCTTTAATGTGGACTTTTTCAAAGCTTGTTGGAGGATAGTGAAACAGGACATCCTAGAGGTAGTGGAAGACTCTCAAAGATTTAAGACAGTCTTAAAGGCACTCAATGAATCTTTCATAGCCTTAATCCCCAAACAAGAGAAGGCCACCTCTCCAGATAGATTTTGACCTATAGCATTATGCAAGGTGATATACAAAATTATATCCAAAGTCATTTCCAACCGTCTCAAACCTCTCCTTCCAAACCTAGCATCAGAGGAACAAACAAGCTATGTGGATGGAAGACAAATTTTAGATAATATAATTCAAGCACATGAAACGGTTCATTCACTCATCAGCAACAAACAAGCAAGAATGATAATGCAGTTGGACATAGAAAAGGCCTATGACAAACTTAGTTGGTCGTACATAAGAGAAATTTTAAAAGCATATGGCTTTGATTATGATTGGATTAAATGGATTATGGCGCTAGTTACCATAGCCAATTGTTCAATTCTTCTCAATGGTTCTCCTTCCAAAACCTTCGAGCCTTCTAGAGGTCTTGTTATCACCCCAAGAAACTCTCCTAGGCTGTATCTCGGAGATGCTCGGGAACATTACAAACTCAACATAATGTTGGAAATGGATGAATGGAAGGTATGATGCTTGTTTAAGCCAGATAACCACTTCTACTATGCTTAACTGTGGACATGGGTGAACACCCCCAAACTACAAGGCTTTAGACCACCAATCACTCATAGTTTAAGGATTACGTGAATATGGAGAATACTAACCACACCAACAGATGCACAATACCATGTGATGGTCAGCTGCAACCAGTAAAAGGTCTGCAAATCTATCTCCTAATGCACAAACAGGATGACAACTCTCTGGCACTAAGTTAACAGAAACCTACATAACACATTCAATGATACATACTAGACTTCAACACAGAGGTGGGATGACAACCCCTCTAATGCTAAAAATCAAGAGCACATGAAAAAATGCATAACAGGCACAATGTAGAACAGAGTAGAAACGGAAAGTGAGCAATTAACAGCAAAAAAAGCTTGTATTAGCTGAAAATGAAGACCAGATGCTGCAAGTATCAAGGTAGTTACAGTATCCAAAAGTTGAACCTTACATCAAAACAACAACCATCATCCCCGATTACATTGTGTTTTTGGGTGTATATAGAGTTTCATTACAAAGATATTTGGTTGTTCTATGTGTGGAGGGGTCATAATTGACCACCAACCATTTTAACTCTCATTGAGTCTGTACGAAAATTTGCTTACTTTAATGAATGAATCTGACCTTTTCTGATATTTTGTTGTCCTTCTTCAGCAGGTGGAGTGGTGTATGAAAGAATGCTCTATAACTGATAAATGCTCTGATCTGCTCGAGGCATGTCCTTGCTCTTCTCGGCCATACTATTTCTTAAATGCAGTTGTTGAAGATGGAATGCTCCGAGTACAGGTAGGTGATCACCATCGTCCTTCGCCTGCACAGAACAATCAAAGGTAGCGTACTGCATGGCGGGTGTAAGATCTGGTCAGCGGAGCGAGATCGGCTGTCAGATGAAATCGAAAGATGGTGGAGATCTCTCGCCGAGAGGAAGCGGGAACAACAATCGTGAGTCGTTGGATCCCGAGCAGGTAGATCCAATGGTCATCAGGCGGAGGGTATGCACGAATGTTAACAAGCGGGGATGACAGTCAAGTGGTAAGCGGTATTGCCTGACCGCTTTTGGGTGGCAAGTGGTAAACGTACAAAGGCGAGCGATCACATCTATCGTCTGACGCATGGCATATGGGACGTGATGAAAATCGCATCCCCCGCGGGTTAATGCGCAGGCATCTCGTGGGATCAGGAGGAGCGACTATCGTTCGATCATGGCAGGGATGATCGGATGGCAGGGAACAACAGGGCGAGTAATGTTTGGCATGGGACCATCAGATCGGGGCACAAAAAATCAACGGTTGCAATGACGGGTGATGATGGGTTACGGAGGCGCGAGGGCACATGATCATGGTCTCATGGGTTTAGACTTTGCGCTTTGCGATTAAGGACTGGGGGCTAAACAAGGGCTTTTTTGGGTTTCAAAGGGTTTAAATGGGGAATGGAGAGGTTTTAGGAGGAAAAAGAGAGATGGCGGGGCTATGAGTATAAGGAAAATGAAGGAGAAGGGAGGAAAAGACTGTTGTGATCTACCTTTTCTGCATAAACACATGGTCGAGTTGATATTTGGTCCTCCAAATGCTTAAGTATGTAGCAGAGCTAACATTGGCTCCTTTTGGGGATGAGATCCTCCCTGTGGGGTCTCAAGAACTGCAGACCAATGCCTTCATACAAAACAAGCTTAAAAACATTTTCCTAGTATTCCATTGGGCATGGAGTCTAATTAGGTCTACACTAAAACCTGAAATGAACACATCTATAATATTAAGGTTTGAAATCCTAAATCTTCAAAACTACCCATTTACTGGGCCACCAAAACTGTTTCCCCTTCTCTGGGTCAACATGCCTGTCAGCCAGTTCATCAAAGAGTTTCAAAATCGGATTTATTTGATCATCTACCTCAAAACGTTTAGGGCATTTGATCTTATCATGCAGAGATGATCTATACTTCATTCCCCCTATGTATGCTCTGATCCTTGGATGTTATTCATGGGAGCCTTTGTACACCCGATGAATAATAATGGTAGTTGTGTACTTGTCTATGTCATCTGTGGCCTGCACAATTAGTATGAATGGTGAACCATGTTATTCTTGTGTAGAGGACACAAAGACCTCATCTGCTCCAGCATCTTCCTTAGAACAGTGTACATCCAAGGAGGTGTCCCATCTTTGTGCACCCTCTTCCTCTATGATCTGATAAATTGCCCTTTCAAGCTATGTGGAGGCCACCTGGGCAGGTTTCAGAATATCAAGACTGAGTTGATCAGTATCAGCCTTGGGAATGGAGCTATGACCTGCCCCAGTGCCTGGGGGGCAATTATGAGGGATTTTATTTTGAGCAAATAGAGAAACATGAGATGATGGAGAGCTTTCCTCTCCCATTTTGATCACTGGGTTGGGGACAAAAGCAAGTTGGCTAATTTTCAGATCTGTATAGTCATTGGAAGATGGGCTAGCTTTAGGCTCTTCAAGGATGGTGAGGTTTGCTGCCAGTTGCTGCTGATAAGCTTGTTGTTTTGCAGGTACAACAAACTCATGAGCAGTGCCCTTGGATAATGCTTTCTCATAATCAGCCCTGGTTAAGAAAGGAGCACTGCCTTTATCTTCCAAACCATGGACCTCCTCCTCTTCTTAAAACTGCTCTTCTTCCATGACTATATTCTGAAAAAGGGTCTTCACCCTTTTGTCTTTATTTGCATCTTTGTTTCTTTGCAAAATCTGTGGCTACCCCTTTGCTCCTCTATATAGATTTGGCTTTAGAAGAGCAAAGGCACTAGTAGCTCCTGCTTCCTCAAAATGCTGCTCAGCCTCCAATCTAGAAACTTTAGAGGCCACTAACTCTATCATCCTGGCTAAATTATCGATCTCAGGATCTGAGGATGATGAGGACTCACCACCCTGCCTTTTCCTATCAGCATCACCCTCGAGTGTTTCTACGGCCATGATGTTTGATTCTACTTCAAAGGTTGCATCTTGCATATTAGCCAAAGAAGCACATCTTCTTTCTCTTAACAACAAGCAGACTTGAGAGTCAAAGGCATTCGCATAAGTGAGCATAGCAGAAGTGGGGGTGCATTTCACTTCATATAATATTCTGCTATACATATGGTTGAATCTCTTGTTGAAATTAGACAGTAGCTCACCATTCTCCCTCTGCAAGTTCCCAAATTCAGTATGATAAAAGAGCATATCTTTCTTATCCCCCCAATGCTTTAGGAACACATCATTTAAGGCCTTAATTTCTGCTATAAACCTAGGGGTTAATTCTCTGAACCATTTTCTAGCTTCCCCATCTAGGCTTTGGACAAAAACCCTCATCCACACATCCTCTTCATTGATATCCAGGTTGTCAGCATAGCTATAAAAAGATTCAAGGTGCTCCTCAGCTGATACTCCTTCTTTACCAATAAACTTAGGCATATTTACCTGATAATCTCGTACAGGCATGGCATTCAAAGGGACAGGCAAGGCCAACGGTCAATACCTAGCAGCAACGATTATTTCTATCTTTGTAGGAGCTTGCGGACCTGCCATGACTGAGTTAGGTGGAATGATACTGGTCGACTGAGTGATATGGATCAATGAAATGGATGGCAGAGATAGAGGAATATGATGGATAGTATGGGATTCTTTTTTGATTGAGATCCGAAAGGGAAGTGAATGAACAGGAGTTGTATGAATCTCTGAAGGTATTTCTACACTAGCAGAGATACATGGGATTTTTAGGCTTACCTAGTCTTGATGCCCCTTTCTATGAAGCTTTCTTCTACTTAACGATCTTCTCAGGGTCAGGCACCGGTTCAGCTGGTGATTTCTGAGGATTTCTTCGAGTATGTCTCACAAACTAAGCCAGAACTAAAACGTGGAGTCACCAAAGGTTGGTCTTCCTCTAGTAGAGTCACTAGATAGATGATTACAACCAGAAATGTGTCCAAACCTTGTCTATCATCAATGTTTGGAACTATGTCATCTCCCAGGGAAGTTGAGGTTCAATCTCCTCTCCCCGGCAACGACGCCAATTAATGTTATCACCCCAATAAACTCTCCCAGGTTGTATCTCGGAGATGCTTGGGAACATTACAAACTCAACATAATGTTGGAAATGGATGAATGGAAGGTATGATGCTTATTCAAGCCAGATAACCACTTCTACTATGCTTAACTTCAGACATGGGTGAACACCCCCAGACTACAAGGCTTTAGACCACCAATCACTCATATTTTAAGGATTAAGTGAACATGGAGAATATTGACCACACCAGTATATGCACAAGACCATGTGATGGCTGGCTGCAACCAGTGAAATGTTTGCAAATCTATCTCCTAATGCACAAACAGGATGACAACTCTCTGGCACTAAGTTAACAGAAACCTACATAATGCATTCAATGATACATGCTAGAATTCAACACAGAGGTGGGATGACAGCCCCTCTAATGCTAAAAATCAAGAGCACATGAACAAATGCATAACAAGCACAACCTAGAACAGAGTAGAAACGGAAAGTGAGCAACTAACAACAAAAGAATCTTGTATTAGCTTAAAATGAAGACCAGATGCTGCAAGTATCAAGGTAGTTACAGTCTCCAGAAATTGAACCTTCCATCAAAACAATAACCATCATCCTCAATTACATTGTGTTTTTGGGTATATATAGAGTTTGATTACAAATATATTCGGTTGTTCTAGGCGTGGAGGGGTCATAATTGACCACCAACCGTTTTAACTTTGATGCAGTCTCTGCTACAATCTGCTTGACCTTTTCAGATATTTTGTTGTCCTTCTTGAGCAGGTGGAGTGGTGTATGAAAGAATTCTCCATAGTTGATAAATGCTCTGATCTACTCGAGGCATGTCCTTCTTCTTCTCGGCCATACTGTTTCTTAAATGCAGTTGTTGAAGATGGAATAGTCTGGGTACTGGTAGGTGATCGGCTTCATCCTTCGGGAGCACAGAATAATCAAAGGTAGCATACTGCATGGCAGGTGGAAGATCTGGTCAGCAGAGCGAGATCGCCCATCGGATGAAACAGATGGACGGTGGAGATCTCTCGGGAGGAGGAGGCGGGAACAACAATCGTGAGGCGTTGGATCCTGGGTAAGTAGATCCAACGGTCACCAGGTGGAGGGTATGCACGAATGTTAACGAGCGGGGATGATAGTCGAGCGGTAAGCAGTATTGCCTGCACTGCTTTTCAGAGGCAAGTGGTAAACGTACAAAGAAGAGCGATCAGATCCATCGAGCGACGCGTGGCAGATGGGACATGACAAAAACTGCATCCCTCGCGGGTTAATGCGCAGGCAGCTCGTGGGATCGGGAGGAGCAACTGTTGTCCGATCGCGGCGGAGATGATTGGAGGGCGGGGAACAACTGGGAGAGTAATGTGTGGCGTGCAACCATCAGATCGAGATGCAGAAAATCATTGTGATGATGGGTGATGATGGGTTACGGAGGCGCGGGGGCACATGATCATGGTCTTATGGGTTTAGACTTTGCGCTTCACGATTAAGGACTGGGGGCTAAACAAGGGATTTGTTGCGTTTAGGAGGGTTTAAACGAGGAATGGAGAAGTTTTAGGAGGAAAAACAGAGATGGTGGGGCTATGGAGTATAAGGAAAATGAAGGAGAAGGGAGGAAAAGACTTTTTTGATCTTCCTTTTCTACATAAACACATGGCCGAGCTAATATTTTGTCCTCCAAATGCTGAAGTATGTAGCAAAGCTAACAGGTCTCATGCAAGGAGATCGTCTTTCTCCTATCCTCTTCATTCTAATGATTGAAGGGTTAGGAAGAGCTATCAGAGCTGTTAAGGAGGAAGGGAGAATTCAGGGTCTAAGACTCACTCAAGGTGGGGACATTGTGACACATCAACAATTTATGGATAACCCTATGCTTTAAGGCACACCCACTGTCAAGGAAGCCAAAGCATTCAAACAAATTTTGAGTGAGTTTGCTAGGGCAGCAGGCACAAAGGTAAGTCTCACTAAATCAAGGATTTTCTTTTTCAATACAGATATTTCAATTCAAAGAAATATTTCTAGAATTTTGGGCTTTCAAAGGGAGTCACTGCCTATGAAGTACCTAGGAGGTCCTCTCACAAAAAAACTTTTCACAAGGATATCCGGGAACCTGCTCTTAATAAGCTAAAAGATAAGATCAACAAATGGACAAATAGAGCACTAAATCTAGTAGGGAGAATGATTCTCACTAAGGCTGTCCTCCAAAGTATCCCTATCTACATGCTATCTACCATTCCAGCACCAGCCGGTGTAATGACCGATATAAGAAACATTTAGAGAGACTTTCTATGGAGGAAAGGTGAAGAAAAGAAGAAATGGGCCCTTGTGGCATGGGACAGAGTATGCAAACCTAAGTCCCATGGTGGCTTGGGTCTTCATGACCCAAGAATTCTGAATAGAGTTCTTGGTTCCAAAATCTCATGGAGATGGATGAAAGAAATACAAGCCCCTTCGACAAAACTATGGAAGCACGAATATGCTAGTGAATGGCAGGAGAAAAATCTAATCAGAATGATAGGACAAGTAAAAGGTTCTGCAATTTGGAATAGGGCATGGGAAAACACGACCCTAGTCCGAAACCATAGTTTATGGGAGATCAGAAATGGGAACCTGGCTTGGTTCTGAGAGGACAATTGGCAGCAGGAGGACAATCTCCGAAGTGAAGAATTAGCATACATTCACATTGATACCATCAACAAAGGACTAAGGTGGGTAAGTGACTGTTGGGACCAATCAAGGAACGAAGAGAAATGGAGAACTTGGAAACTTCTAGATTACAATGGTATGGGAATGTTGCATACTCAATTTATAGCCCTTTGAGGTCTTTTAGACTAGAGACAAATCTTGAACTCAAACTTAAACAATCAACTAAGATGGGGAAAGAACAAGAGAAGTCTCTCCAACCTTAAGGAAGCCAAAAGAATAGATGCAAGGCTGAACCTTCCAAACACTGATAAGGCATGGAAAGGAATCTAGAAAAATCCTCATTGGATGAAATTCAAACTGTTCAAGTGGCTGGTTCAATAGCACAAGATTCTGACATGGGATAACTTAAGAAAAAGGGGCTTTGTTGGTTCCTCAAGATGTCATTTATGTAGACATCAAGAAGAAACTAAAAATCATCTACTGAATAGATGCACCTTCACTACAATACTTTGGAACTAGGTTGGAGAAGTCTTTAAGCAGACAGATATAAATGTTAACAACATCACTACTACATTGAAGAATTAGCGAAAAAACTTTTCAGACAATGAAATCATTAGCTCCGCCTGGATGTTGACCCTAGGATTCATAATTTGGAATGTTTGGAAGGAGCGCAACAACATAATTTTCAAGGAGAAAATGAGTCCAGTGGGCAACATCCTTACGCTAATCCTTAAACAACTCAAAGAGACTGTTCATATCCTCGGAGGCGCAGCTACTGCCAAACCCATCGGTGAAAGAGAGGCCAGCATTTTGGAGAAGTTAGAGCTCAAGGTTCATCCCCCTCAGGGTCCTATGCAGATTAACAAGAATATCTCAACAGACAAGTCATCTTGGCAATCCCCTTCTCATGGCTTTTTAAAATTCAACATAGACCGGGCTTCAAAAGGGAATATGGGAGAAGCTGGTTATGGAGGGGTCTTGAGAGATGAGGAAGGAAACATACAAATCATCTTCCATAGTTATCTAGGAAAAGCTACCAACAATATGGTTGAGTTCATGGCGATGGAATCATGCCTAGAAATACTGCACAAGCACAACAATCACAATGTCATCATTGAGGTTGACTCGAACTTAGTCATCAACTCACTGAAGAGGAAAAATGTTGGCAATACTCCTAAGAAAATCTTAGAACACTGGCAGCTACTGCAAGTCTACAAAGAATCCAAGTGCACTTACGCAGGCTGAGAAGTCTTAGGTTGATGCATGTTCATAGCGAAGCCAACAAGGTTGCAGACTGGCTTGAAAATGATGGAGTATGAAACAAGCATACCAACTTGTGCTGCTGGTGGGAGGAGATAATAGATGACAGGTTGAAGGAGGGATGCTCATCCAGGGCCATCAGCGACCGACAGCAACATCAGGAAATATCAAGAGACAAAATTTCTGAAACAGAGCAACATAGATGGGGTCTCGTTGATCTGGATTCATTATGAAATGTTATAACATTTGCGAGGTTGTTTTTAGGATGCAGTTCTATGTCGACTTCCTTAACCTAGGTAACAGAAAACCAACAGTCTCAAAGTGATGGCTGGAAGGAGGGATCTTCATCTTCCTTTGGCCCTTGCACCGGAATGCAAATTGTCTCGGCAAGTGAAAAACCCCCATTTGTATTCCTGTGATCGCTTTACTACCCTCGGGTTGGTTTTCGATTTATCACATGCTCTTTAGGCCTGAAGTGGTTTTTCACAATTAGGAGCAATTCCACTCACCATGTGACACATGGCTTTGGGTGGGGAGGAAATACCGCCCTCATCGCGTGCTAACTATTGGCACTTTGAGTCTGCGTGATATGATTCCTAATTGTTGGATCAAGCAAGGGCATTCTATGGCGAGGATCAAGCATCCAGGTTGCTAGGTCTGTTACGACGATTATGTTTCGAGCTGTTTGCATGACCTCATGGGAATCGCACGCAATTGATGGATTTTGGGTGGTAAAAGTGATCACTGGTTATGCCAAAAACAAACCTGATATGATTATTAATTATGGTTAATAGGGTTTGTCAAGTCCGATGTGTTTGTTAAAAGGTGAGCTTGTTGGCCACCCGATATGTTTTTCATCTGCTAGATCTTTGGCTTAGGATCCAATGGTTAGTTTTGGACTACTAGTTTGTTTTGGTGGGCCGCGCCTTTGGGTTCATTTTGTCGTCCTACAACCATGGATTGGACTGGGCCTGTCCTTTCGGTGAGCCCCACCGCTGAGGTCACTATTTGTACGCTATTCCTCTTTTTTAATTGAATAAGAAAGATCCAGTCTTGCTTTAGCAAAATAATAATAATAAGATGTTAATTGGATTTATAAACTAGGAATAAATACTATTCATAAGAACCATCTTGTGAAATTCAAAGAATCTCAAAGATAAAAGCTTGTATCTTCTTCCTATATATAATTATAAATTACCGCTAATTAGAATATATATAATTATAAATTACCGCCAATTAGAATTACCGCTAATTAGAATATATATAATTATAAAT
>APFE031458757.1:34056-56603 GCA_000404065.3 Pinus taeda | reverse complement strand
GTGGTGTGATTGAAAAGTATTTTTTTAATTAAACCTTTATTGATGAAGGGTCGATTTATTATCAAAACATTTTGATTGAAGAGCAAAATTTTAGACATAACGTTCCTTGACGGGCAACATAAAAACCCAAAACGTCAAAAAAAAATTATTTGACAGGTAATAAAGAATCCAAATTCCAACCCTGGTCTCATCATATGGATATCTAAGTGATTGTTAATCTATGAAATAAAAAACTCAATTAATACCTTTTCTTAATATTTAACGAAATGTTTTTTATTATAACTTGTGTATTTTATGCAATTAAACAAGATTTCATTTTTATGATATAAATAAATCAAACAACAATTAAAACCATGTTTAACAAGAAATAATTGATATACAAATACGTTTTCATTTATTTCAACTATTCGCTTATATGATTAATCTTTGATATAAATAGAAGGTGGTATAACATTTATTCAATTCTTTAAGGATATCGTAGTCAATTTACCTTCTAAATTTTAATGTGGTTGAAGCTCTAAAGTACTCTAGGTTCAAAACCTTAGAGCACTATGTAATTTGTTTCTTTTATAAATAATTTGGGTTTTAGGGTTAGTGTAGTTAGTATGTATTTTGTTTTTTATAAAGGTTGCAAGTTTCAGTAAATTTCATGGTTGGTCGCAATTTTTTTGCAATTCAAGAGGGTTGAGTTATACCACTCTTGGTGTGGATTTAACCTATACTTATGCGTCTATAAAATCTGGGATACAATTCTTGTTACTTGTTGTCAACCACTAAGAAATTTGAGATGTTGATGTAGTGTTGGAGCAACACACTTTAATTTCAAAACATCAACAAGTTTCACTTGAAATTTAGTTAAAAAATATTGGAATAGCTAATTTGAGTTTTTAAATTTGTATAGATTTAGTGTCCTCGAGTTTATGCATTTAAAAATGTATTTTAAGTAATAAAAAATACTGATCTCATCAAGAATTATATTGCTATATTTCAATGGAAAAAAAAATTGTAAAACAATCACACTTAGCCAAAAATGGTTGAAAACTAATCAAAGTTTGTAGACAACATGAAATATTACTCACAAAAAACTAGAAACAAAATTCATATAATTGATCACATAAATAAGTATATAAAGAAATTATACATTTAATATATTATCTACATGCCCATGAGGTAAAGAACAAAAGGTGATAGGGTGTTCTTTTAATGTACAGAGTGATGTGAGGGTCATCGACTCGAAACTCCATGGGAAACAATCGAGTCATGCTAAGGGCTAGTGTGGCCATAGGTTAGATGTGACAGTCATCTCAGGGTTCGCGTATCCTAGTTTTTATTTATCTAGTATTAATTATTTATATATTATATATAATTATTATATTATATTAAATATATTAATAATAATATAATATATAATTTTTAAAATTATTTCAAATTTGTTAAACTAGAGATAAAGTCTCATTAGATTAATAATGAAAAAAGGGATTAGACAACTACGAAAACATCATAAGTAAAAAAAAATTATGATCTTGATATAGTAAGAGGGTTGAAGATGAAAAAAAATATCCTGAAATGCTGTGCATACACCCATATTAAATCACAATTTCAAGATTTTTTTTACAATATTGACCTTCATAACTTTTCAAATAATCAAAATTATCTCGTAGGGCATCTATTAAACCATTTCAAGTGCAAAAATAAAAATCTTTAGGACACCAAGTAGTTTCTTACCTTTCTTAAGGTCTAATGGACAAAATTTGGTCTCTATCTGTTGGGAATTAGATAATCCAATGCTCCCCATTTGTTTTGTGGCATGTGCTTAACAGTCTCTAGCAGATCCCTTAACTCAGGTTGATCATGATTGATTTTCATACTAAGACAAACCTTTGTCACAATGCAATGTAGGACCATGGTTGACTGCGGTTCATTTTCATATTTCGACAATCTTCGTCACAATGATATGTTGGACCATGGTCATCCATGGTTGTCACAATGTGATGTTGGACCATGGTTTACCATGATTATAAACCCAATGGATTTATATTAAACCCTGGGATTAATATTATAAACCCTATGAATAATATTATAACCTAGGAATATGAACCCTTAGATTAATAAACCAAAGGGATTGATATTATAAACTGAAAGGAATAATAAACCCAACAAATTAATTCGAAAATCCCAAGGGATTATAAACCAAGGCATATAAACCCTATGATAAATATTATAAATGGTAAAATAAACATGGTTGACCATGGTTGATTTTTATATTGAGACAATATTTGTCATAATACGAGGTTTGACCATGATTGACCATGATTGAATTTCAAATTTAGACATTATTCACAATAGGTTGGGCCATGGTTAACCATGGTGATTTTAAAATCGAGACAATCTTTGCTATAATATGACATTAGACTGTTTGATATTATCAATCAAAGGGATTAATGAACCGAAGAGATTAATATTAAAAACCCGAGGGAATAATATTAAATCCAAGGGATTAATATTATAAACCCAAGGTATGTAAACCCTAAGATAAATATTATAAACCTTAAAATAAACATGACTGACCATGGTTGATTTTCATATTGACATGACCTTTGTCATAATGTGACATTGGATCATCGTTGACCATGATTAATTTTCATATTGGGACAAATATTTGTCACAATGTGACGTAGGACCATGGTTGACTATGGTTGATTTTCATATTGCAACGATCTTTCTCACAATGGTATGTTGGACCATGGTCATCCATGGTTTACCACGAATGATGATGGTTGTCACAATGTGGCATTACACCATGGTTGACCATGATTATAAACCCAATGGATTTATATTAAACCCTAGGATTAATATTATAAACCCTATAAATGATATTGTAACCTAGGAATATGATCCCTTGATTAATAAACCAAAGGGATCGATATTATAAATGGAAGGGAATAATAAACCCAAGAAATTAATACTAAAATCTCAAGCGATTATAAAGCCAAGGGAATAATATTTAACCCAAGGGATTAATATTATAAACCCAAGCTATATAAAGCCTAAGATAAATATTATAAACCCTAAAATAAAAATGGTTGACCATTTTTTACCATAGTTGAGTTTTATATTGTTACAATATTTACCACAATGTGATGTTGGGACATGGTTAAGCAAGGTTTACCATGATTGGTTTTCATATCAAGACACTATTTGTCACAATGAGACATTGGATCATGGTTGACCATAGTTAACCCTCATTAATTTTCATATTGACACAGTCTTTGTCACAACGTGACATTGGATGATGGTTGACCTTGGTTTACCATGGTTGTCAAAATGAGACATAGGACCATAAGATAATTTTTGGCACAATGTGACCATGGTTGACCATGACTCATTTTCATATTGAGACACTCTTTCTGAGAATGTGATGTTGGACCATGGTTGATTTTCATATCAAGACAATCTTTGTAATAATGTGGTGTTCAGCCGTGGTTGACCATAATTGAACGTGGTGAATCATGTTTGACCAATGTTGACCATGAATGACGATAGCTGACCACGATTGATTTTGATATACAGAAAATGGTTGTCACAAACCCAAGAAATTAATATTATAAACCCAACAGATATAAACCCTAAGATAATTATTATAACCCCTAAAATAAACATTAAACAACAACATTAATATTTTAAACCTCGGGATCAATATTATAAACCCAAGGGATTAATATTAAAAACCCAAGGGAATAACATTCAACCCTAGCATTAATATTAAACCATAGGAATATAAACCCTAAGATTAATAAACCTAAGGAAATAACATTTAAGACTAGGATTAATATTAAACAAGATGAATATAAACCATAATATTAATATTATATAAACCAAGGTATATAAACCCTATCATAATTATTATAAACCATAAAATATGTGTGGTTGACCATCGTTCACCATGATTGATTTTCATATAGAGACAATATCTATGAAAATGTGAGATTGGACCATGGTTGACCATGATTGGTTTTCATTTTGAGGGAATCTTCATCACAATGCGACGTTGGACCATGGTTGACCATGGTGATTTTCAAATTGAGACAATCTTTGTCATAATGTGATATTAGACCATTTGATAGTATAAACTGAAGGGACTAATGAGCCCAAGTGATTATAAGCCCAAAGGATAATATTAAACCCAAGAGAATAATATTATAAACCCAAAGTATATAAACCCTAAGATAAATAATATAAACCCTACAATAACCATGGTTGACCATAGTTGATTTTTGTGTTGAGATAATCTTTATCACAATGCGACATTGGACCACAATTGACAATGATTGATTTTCATATTGAGATAATATTTGTCACAATGCAATGTAGGAGCATGGTTGATTGTGGTGGACCATGTTTGATTTTCATATTGCAACAATATTTGTCACAATACTAGATTGACCATGGATGATGATGGTTGTCATAGTGTGGCATTGGACCAAGAGACAATCTTTGTCATAATGTGACATTGGACCATAGTTGGCCATGATTATAAACCAAAGGGAACAATAAACCGAACATATTAATACTAAAATATCAAGAGATTATAAACCCAAGGGAATAATGTTAAACCTAATGGATTAATATTATAAACCCATGTTATATAAAGCCTAAGATAAAGATTATAAACGATAAAACAAAAATGCTTGACTATTGTTCACCATAGTTGATTTTCTATAGAGAAAATCTTTATCACAATGTGACGTTGGACCATGGTTGAGCACGGTTGACAATCTTTGTCACAATCACACATTGGACCATGGTTGACCATGACTAGCCCTAGTTTATTTTCATATTTGCATAATCTTTGTCACAATACGACGTTGGATGATGGTTTCCCATGCTTTACCATGGTTGTCGTAATGAGACATAGGACCATGAGATAATCTCTGGCACAATGTGACCATGGTTATTGACCATGGTTGACCATGACTAATTTTCATATTGGGACAATCTTTCTCACAATGCAACGTTGGACCATGGCTGGTCACGGTTGAACATGGTTGATTCTCATATTAAGACAATATTTGTAACAATGCAGCGTTCGACCATGGTTGACCATAATTGATCTTGTTCAGTGCCCGATAGTCAATACAGAGTCTCCAAGTCCCATCCTTCTTCTGTACCAACATGATCGGGCTCGCACAGGGAAATGAACTTGGTCAGATGTGACCTTTTTGCATTAGTTCCTGAATCTACCTCTTGATTTTGTAATTCTCTAGAATGGATTATCGATAGATTGGTCCATAGGGAAGTGGTTCACCTGGGTTCAAATTGATGGAGTGCTTGACCTGGCAGTGTAGAGGCACCCGTGCGGGGGAGGTGATGATGTCCTCGTACTCCTCCACGACCTTGTTCATTTGTTGTTATCGTGGAGAGGGGCCCTGTCTAGAGGTTGTGGCCACCATCTTCTTCTTTCCTTTAGGGCGTATCATCAGGAAGACAAATTTCTCAGTTTTGGAAATGAGCTTAGTGCATTAGTTTGAAGTAACCAAAGAGATGGCGTTAGGCAGTGCTACCTCCAATATCCTTTAAAAATTATTTACCAAAATAACAATAACATTGCAATGCCTTGAATCATGCAGAACATGTCACTTCCACAAGTATGGCTGGCCTAATAATACATCACAAACATTAAGGGGAGCAATGTCACACAATACCTCATCTGTGAAGGGCTTGATGTTGTATGGAAGGTGTTGGCTTGTATGGGTCTAACCCAAGTTCAGAGATGATTTAGCCAAACAAATCCCGATACTACTAGCCCTTTCAACAACAGTCTGTGGAGTCTGGACTGAGGTCTCACCGAAGTAGTATGGGAGGGTGCTAGAACTAGGTTTGCAGACCCTGTGGATGTCTGATGAGCTTCTAGAGGTTTGCAATTTAACCCTTGCACGCACATCGCTATGAGCACTTACTATACCTTCACTGCCTATGCAACTACTTTTGTGCAACACTATCTGGGGCGCAACCCATATAATACCCAAGTTCCTTGCTATTAATCATTATTGCCTGATCACTTATCTTGTGTGTATAAGATTAATGATTATTACAGCATATTTAGTAACCATATCAGAGCGCATGATACAATAAACACATATAAATATAAAGAAGACAATGCATAACAGATACACCAAAAGAGGAATCAGCTTCTATTTATTAATCTTCGATCCAAATTATAGACTCGACATCGCCTCATGCACTTAGCTACAGGGGTCTCAGCTACGAACTCTACTAGGCCTCTGTGCACTCAGCTGTAGAGCCTCTTCCTACTACTACGACCCAATACACTTAGAATCCTACTCTAAGCTTGGACCATTCCTTTTGTACCTCCTCTATCTACTACTCTCGTTACAACTTAGAGCCTCACTCTATTTATACAATCCCATGGTTCGCAAACCATGGGTAGGCCGACATGACTTTACATTACATTACTTCAGGGTGAACAACCCTATGACTTAACCTCTACTTCACACTTTGCGCCCACAATTCGCGGAGTCTTACAAAAACTTTGACTAAAACTTGGGCTTTGATCCCCAAAGCCTGTTGTTGGGGATTCCATGCCTAACAAGCCCCCAACATAATCATCATGACTCGTCCCGAGTCACTTTGCTAGTGCGACGATATTTGTACGGAGCCCCTCCAACTATTCTCGTCCTCCCCTTAGTTCTATGGCACATTGTTCTGTTGTTTGCTAGACCTACTGCATGTGCTCTTCTATTGCTTCTTTATGAGTCTCTACTATTTGTCTTAGCACATATAGTCCCTACATCTACAGGAGCTTGCCCTCAATATCGGCTCTAATGGTGAAGCCCACATCAATCCAAGGCTCGATGTGCGCTTGGAGAAGGGCCTCTTTCTGTCTTGCAACATCCACCTACTCCCTCAATGCCTTTGCCTACTACATCTTAGCTAGCCAGTGGGTGAGGATGACTATCTGCACCATTCCGTTGACACTGTCATATTGATTCTACAGTTCGCGCGCCTCTATTTCCAGGCGCTGTATGTTGGGGTCCTCCTACAAGGATGTGAGGATATCGAATGCTTGGTCCAACATACCATTGTAGTCCTGCACTGCCCTTCCAATTTCTTCCAATCCTATCTAAATCATACTAATGCGTTGTTTTTTAAATTTTGGAGGAGTGGAAGGCTGCGCCTTCATCCATAGCTCAACATTTTAGAGGTTTAGCTCTAGCTACACTCGTTTTGTTTCCTCACATGCATTTTGAATGCCACTTTCTAGACAGTTGATCTGCATCTCGGTTGGTAGGTCTATAGCGATGGATAATTTTGGAACGTACCGGCATGCTTCATCCATTGTTTGCGTGATCTGTCGATTCTATGACACTAGCTCGTCACGCTGTAGGCTAAGCTATTCGATGTTGATCTTCTGCTCACTCAATACTTGGATCGCGTGGCCTTCCTAGGTGTGTAGTTTTGTTGTTATGCCATCCTGCAACTGGTACAATGTATCTCGTGGAAGGGTAGCCAAGTTTAGGCCAAGTCCCTTGATCCTACCCATCGTGGCTTTGTCCTCCTCACTTTCCACTATTAGTGCTCCTTCCGGCAACACTATGGTGTTAGCCATTTTTGCGCGCAGCAGCTACTTCGCTACTAATGTTACCTACGGTACCATAGGCGACTACTATTCCTTCCTGTGCAGGCCGCACCTGATGTTCCTGCAGCTGTGCCCTTAAGGCCCCCAATACATTTTGTTGCTCCATCATAGCTTCGTGGAGTGCTTCCCTGGTGACCTCACGAACTGCGTCACCGATGTCATAGAGGTCACCTTCTTTCAATGTAATTGGTTCAATGTCTAGTTTGAAAGCCTTCGCCTTCTTTCATGGGCTTGCTTTGTTTGTACCGTGCGTTTGTTTTAGCTATGTTGATGTGGTGCTCAGGTCCACACCTTTTGTTGTGTCCTCTGCTCCTTGTCCTATGGTCAAGTTCGAGCCCCCTTCCCCCTACGTTGTGGTGGCCCCTATTGCATGTGATGCTACTACGTTTTCGGTGGCCTTGGCATGCTCTATGGCTGCCTTCACTCCCTCATGGGCAGCCCTTACTTCTACGACCAACTACTCATCGCGCTTTTTCTAGGCTAGTTGGGTGATGGGCAACTTGGTTATATCCTTCTAATTTTGTGCCATTTTTCTGTCCTACTCTACCAGATCTGGGGCATGCCACTCGGGAGGCCATGATTCGAGCATGGAGAAGATGGCGTCATCAATTGCAATGAAAGGAAGCTTGGCCGAGGTTTGTGCCAGATCCTTACATGCCTTGATATAAACATTGTGCATATCTGCCTTGAAGTTTGTAAAGCTCCACAGAAAGTTGTACACTGTGGGAGACAGGCATAGCCTCTTATTGATCCACATCCAGATGCTCGCTTCCATGAGCACCCAGAAGATTTTAGTCTCGCATATCTGTGTGGCTTCCTTCGTAGCCCAGAGTGACACATATTTTGCAGCCTCTCGCAAGTCCTCTTCAATATGAGGGAACTGACTATCCTCAGGAAGTTCCCCTATCACTAATAAAATAGACAAGAGCAACCACGTGTAATGGAATGTCTTGCCCTGCTCTTGAGCTTCATTGCAGTTCATTAGGAATTCTCGTAGGGGAACTTGGCGTAGTTGAATTAGACCCCCTTCACACATCGTTCTACCAGTGCAACATCGGGCACTGGGACCTTGTCTCCACGGCATTTTCTCATCACCTTCATGACGAGGAGTTGAGTGTCTACGCACACCCCTTCATCTTTAATGCTACTGATTGTGTATCCCCTCTTCTTCTTTTCCAATTTGTACTTCTTCTTCATGGCCTTTGCGAGCACCAAATCTTTGCTTTTGTCGGCTATCTTCGTGGGGTCCTTTCCCTTACAGGGCAGCCAGGAAATCTTATGGATAAGCTCTGCCATGATGGGAATAGGCTACTCCAACCATAAGTACCCATCATGCACCAGGAAAAGCAACTTCTTGATGACGAAGATTTTGATAGGTGTGTGGTGAAAGTGTGGAATCCATAGTAGGTTGAGTTGTCTAGCCTTCTCCACACAACACAACCATTTTGGCAGTTCTAGCATTGTAACTAACCCCTCCTTGCTCTATCTCATGAGGTTCTCAGTCTCTAAATGTTGGAACTTCTCATTATCCACGAGGTACCAGTCTTCAAATTTCATTGTGGGCACATGGCCCAGGGCCGGACTCTCAAATAGAATTCCATTTGGGAGGAGCGAGGTTTGGAGTATGCTCTTCACAACATCCAAATCCTTGGGTACCTTAGCTCTCCCTTTCCACGAGGGAACGTACTCGGAAAATTTTGCTGTAGAGCGCACCAGTTGGATGTCTTCTTCCATTTTTTCATCTACATCTATGAGAGCATGTAGGTCCTCCTCCTCATCATCTTTCTCCCTACGGTTATTCAAGTGGTTGCAACACCTATGCGAGACTTCAATTTGCCTTCTAGTCTAGTCCGTGGACAATCATCAATTACCCTCGCGACAGTCAGTGTCGTGCGTTCTACCGTATGTGGTGTGCCCCCCTGGTGACTACGGTTGGTAAGGTAAGGTCACAGCCATGGTAGCTGAGTCATAAATTATCTGTGACAAACTTTTAATCTAGTGGTATGGCCATCCATTTCTTGCCTTGTCATCTTTGGTTTATCAGACATACTTGCACGATCTCGTTTTCCAGTTTTTTGATCTCAGTGTCCATCAACATGATTTTCTTCCTCAATCATACCCAATCCTCTTCAAGTTCACAAAGTCTAAGGTTCCGTCACCGAATGGTTTCCTGAATCCTTATATGTTCATGCTTGCGTAGCTGTGTGATTCCTTCATCCTAGTATTCGCATACTATCACAACTGTGGGAGTTATTACATGTTGATTCCTTTCTTTTGAAATTATAGTTTCTGTTATGTTCCACATCTTTGGAATAATCTCCGCCCTTAGGATTTTACACATGGTCCTATAGGCCCATCAAACCGCTGGCACGCATAGGTCCCAATCAATTCATCTCGCCCGATGAGCTTTGTTCAGAACTCCGCACACCCTATCAAAAGCTTCCACATGGAAAATTTGTAGTGTGCATCGGCTTTCTCTACTACTGTGAGCTTCTCTGACTTTCTATTCCGAGGTTGGGGTGTGCTTGTGCATGCCATACAACGTATGTATGTACCCATCGAGAAAGGTCAATGCACATCTTATTCTACCCCTACTAACTAACTTTCATTCGAAGCTAGGGTTTTCCAAAACCTAGGCGCATCATCCTTCTTCATCCATGCCAGTCTTCAAAATTCCCTTGATGTGTAACCCACCATCCCGCGGGTGTTGCATGTAGTGCCCACTTTAGTGCATCGAACCACTGTTGTTTTGGTACTGCACTTTCAAATTTGCTCAGAAGTTCATCCATCACTAACAATCCATCATATGTCACCAGCTCCCTTACCTCTGTAGTCATGCAATGTAGTGACCTAATCATCATGTTTCAATTAAGAATTGTTACTTCGTGCAACCAATTCTGCCACCGTTCTACTTCTTCATTCGAATCCAAAGTGTCAAAGCTTTCGTGCTCCCACAAGATTCTCCCATCTTCAATCGGATTCACCCAATTCTAGTCTCGTGTAGTTACCTTGTAAATACAATCAAGATCGTCATCATTATCATCGTCACGCACTAGTTCAGTGTAGCGCGCTCCTTCAACTGGATCCAGTGGTACTACTACATGTGGTGACCTTTTCTAAAAGATCATTTTTCACTTCTTCAAACTTATGACTCTGTTCATATCGGTGGCCTAGTCTATTCCTAGCTGTACGGAGTACGGGGTTACTGTCATCGACAATCTCTATTACTTCAAAATCTACCTACGCGCTCACACCTTCAATATCTACAGTTACCCCATGCAATCTCCCCATTGGCAAAATCTTCTCTTGGTTCACCATTCATAACTGAATAGGGGACCATTGTAATATGGGTCTGCCCTTGTGCTCCCACGTTTTCTTTGGTAATACATTCGCGTCTGAACCTATATCTAGGATTATCTGATCAATTTCATACTCACCAATCTGCATAGTCAACCTAATTTCCCTTCCAGTGCATAATGCGTGCTTCCTCAGTTTCCAGACCATGCGGGATTCTCCTAACCCGCGCACCTGGTGATCAGTTCTTGTAGCCCTTTAACTTCTTTGCTGTCACGCAGTAGTTTCATGCATGTCTCCAGAAAGGTAGTGAGCATTGAAGGATCCATTCTTGGTTCTAGTTGATCCTTACTACCTGAAGTGGAGGCCTCCGTGAAGCTCTTCTTAGATTCCATGAATGTCTCCTTCGTGCATTCTAAGTCAAACTCAAGTTCCTTTGTAGGATCCTTGCGAACCCATGTACTTTCTTCTAGATACTTCCCCTTATCATCTCCCATGGTCATACCACTTCTGAGCATCATGTTTACATTAGGGTATCCTTCACGTGGCTCAGACCTCATCATTTGTATATTTTGAGTTGGAGGGGGCTGGAATACCCCTTTTTCACGCATCCTTGTGATCAACGAAGGATATTCTTATGTCTCATGATCAAGCTAAGCACAATCGAAACATGATATCCTTGTAGGGTTGGTACAGTCGCGGGAATAGTACCCTGGCCCTCCACAATTGTAACAAATTGGTTGTTTGCGACCCCTTCCTGGTCCAATTTCACCTCGTCCTCGACCACGCCCCTGAAATCCAGCACACGCCATCCATGCATTTGGGTCGATGGCTAACTTTTTGGTCTACGCCCTATAGGCAGGGGTCCGATCTATCATTAGTTTGTAACTGCGACAAGTGTGTTCATCGTGGCCTACTGACCTCCATAAATTACAAAACAATTGATGGGATGTATGTGCTGCATTCGGTCCTGCCTATGCCTCCGGTCTCAAAGATAGGTGCTGCATTCGGTCCTGCCTATGCCTCCGGTCTCAATGGCAAGTGCTACTTTCGGTCCTGCCTATGCGTCCGGTCTCAACGGCATTAGCCCTCCTCCTGCCAAGTAGTTCGTGAACACTAGACAGTGATGTTTTTCATGGACATAGCCTTTGCATTTTATGCACCATACTTCCTCGTGCGCTTTTGGCTGAGGTGCCCTATCCTATTTCAAACTCTGCATTTCTAGACACAGATTCTATAGCTGTGCATGGATTTGTTGGACTCCCAACCTAGGGTCTTGTATAGGGGTTTGATGTAATCTCATTGCCATTTCCAATGCTTTAGCCTAGGTGAAATGTTTTTGGTGTGATAGCGCCATCCTCAATTGTTGTCTTAGAGATGCTACAAACCATGTGCGACGCTATCCATCCGTCAACATCATACTGGCTTCGCAAATCGTACTCTTCAACCATTGAACTAGATCCCAAGGGGTCTCGCCTAGGAGCATCATGACCTCTTTAAACCCGATGATTGATTGTGTTTTTGACTTTGGCCTATTAAATTCCCTATTCAAGGTGGCCTGGATTTCTACAATTGTTGCATTTGGGTGGTCATTAGAATGCTTGATATACCATGTTAATGCGCAATCCTACAGTGCGCTTACCAACGTGGCTTTCTTAATCTTGTCACTTGTGATGCCTTGTGCTTCCCATACCACTCTTACCACAAAACAAAATTGGTCCAGATCTTCATTCCCTACTCCTTTGAATACTGGTAGTTTGATTACACTCACTATGCTAAACTGTGGAGGTGGCGGAGGTGGAGTGGGTGGAGATGGGGGTGATGGGGGTGAAATGGGTGGCGGTGTGGGTGGAGGTGGTAAATGCGGAATTCATCGCCTTGTCAAACTGACCACACTTCTCAGAGAAACCTTTGCGAGCTCTTCCTCACTCTCCAACGAGCATCAAATTAAGGGACTATTTTCTAATTCTTCACTACTTCCACTTTTGTATATCTTCCTGCTCCACATAGTCCCAAACATTAATTTATTTTCATAACCCACTTTTCACACAATAGCATCTTAATCCAAGTGTTCAAAGATTTAATATACTTACCTCGCAATCCCTTGAGGAAACATCGCTCCACCTCACTGTAGCTAATGGTCGTGTCTACCGCAAACTTAGTAATAAATCCTCCTATTATTCAATCAAGCCAATGGTCCACAACTCGCGTGATCTTATCTCTATATGCTTCTAGTTTTTGCACTAATTCCAAACTCCACACTATTAGCTTTTCAAGCCTACACCTTCCCTCATTGTCTGCTAACTTCACGATCAACTCATACAACTCATAAGGAAAGAATGCAAAGAAAATTCCGTGGATTTTCGTATAAAAGTAGCACTCCAGCCACTGTTCCTTAGATACTCACATATTTTTGTTTTCCTACGCCATGAACTCGTGAATCTTCCTATCCAACCACTCTTCAATTTCTTTCTTTGTTGGATTCCAATGGCACGACATCAGACATCCCTTATGTAGATCCTAGTCCTGGCAACGAAACCATTTGTTGGCTTGTATACGCCTGACCGATGTTCAAAGGTGATTTAGCCAAGAAAATCCTGGTACTATTGGCCCTTTCAACAACAGTCCGCGGAGTGCAAACTGAGGTCTCACCTGAAGTAGTATGGGATGGTGTTACAACTAGGTTTCCACACCCTGGGGATGTTTGATGAGCTTCTAGAGGTCCGCAGTTGGACCCTGCATGCACGTCGCTATGCATACTTGTTATTCCTTCGCAACCCTGTGACACTGCTTCCATGTAGCCCTACTCGGGGCGCAATCCATATAATACCCAAGTTCCTTGTTATTCAATCTGTTATTACCCAATTACTTAACTTATTTAGTGCGCGCGATAAATAAAACAGTATAAATGTAAAGAAGGCAATCCACAAGCAGATACACATAAATAGGATTCAACTTCTCTTTATTATTATTTGATCAATATTTCAGACTCGACACTGCCCTGCGCACTCGGTTGGAGGGGTCCGCGCACTCAACTGCAGACTCTACTAGGCCTTTACACACTCAGCTACATATCCTCTTCCTACTACTATGACCCAATAGACTTAGACTCTTACTCTATGCTCGAACCATTCATATTCTTCTCCTATCCTTTCCCTCTCTTTATAAACTAGAGTCTCGCTTTATTTCTACAATCCCATGGTTTGTGGACCATGGGCAGGCTGACATGAGTTTACATTACATTACAATGCTTTAGGGTGGATAGCCCTATGACTCATCCTATACTTCATGCTCCATTCCCGCAATTCGCGGAGTCTTTACAATACACTTGACCAAAACTTGGGCTTTGAGCCCAAAAACATGCTTTGGGGGAATTTCATGTCCAACAAACAACCACTCTAACAAACAAGGATAAAAATAAGCCTATTGATATCACTATTAAGTATGTCGACATTAAACTCTATAGTTATAAACAACCTTTTCAAGTTATTGAAAAATCTGTTAAGGCTACTAAGAAACGATTAAAGAAAAGAAGGAAATATACTAACAAGCTTCAACATTTACAGGAACAATAAATGGAGACTTGGCTAGTGTGTAAATCTCGGCACAAAAAAACTACACATCCTAGCTCCAACTAATATTAAGGATCATCTCGTTGTTGTCCAATAGATGGTAGAATAATTGATTGAAAAAAATTCCCAACATCATGCACACGTGTCATAGTTCCAAACTTGACCCATATTTGTTGCAAATCCTAACTTTCCACAAGCTCTGGAAAAGGCCCACAATGAGTTTCTAGCAAGAAAACAAACTTTAGAAGCCACACTTGATAGAGGAGCTTCCATCACTACTACATTGAATAATTGACCTACCTAGTTGGATTTTGTTCATTCAAAGATAAGGGAAAAATATATACTTATTAGATATTTATCATAGGGACAAACTTTCAATTCTAAAAGGAAATAGATATTTAATACTCAAATGGAACAGGAAAGGGAAAATTACTCACAACGCCTACAACAATAACACTAGTGGTTATAGGAAGGGAATAAATCTCAACCTGAAGCTTCAAACTTTTCTAAATTCCTGTAAAAAATTCTTCAACAAGTTGTGAGTATTGAAGTAGCCAAGCCTTTTATTCAAAGGATAGTAGACCATAAATATGTGGAAGAAAATGTGTAATATTTATTTGATCTTGTATAATCCAATGTTAAAGTTAGAATGGAAGTTTAAGAATAGTAAATCTTTGATGAACACCTATTGATTCTTGCTCCAGTAATTTACCAAACTACTTTTCTAGGCACATGTCCACCACCTCGAGCATATTCAGCATCACCACACCCACAATGGCCTACCCATCAGTTCTATTTCACGAAGTATCTCAACCTATGTTGCCACTTCAAAATAGAAATTTGATGAAGAGGATGTTGACCAAGCAATGAACAAGTCATTGGACCTACATTTATCAGTTTGAAATGCAATAACATAGGTAGAGGGTTGTGATCCACTACTTGTTCCATTTTAATATTTCTTCATTTTAATAGTTGTACTTAGCATTTTACTTTTGAGAACCACTATCATGAATGTAAAGACTCTTTCCTTTTGTCAAATTTGTCTACCCTTCAACTATCCCGAGAGATGTTGATGGAGCTAGCCGACTTAGCTGACTAACGCAAAGTTATGTCAATAAATATGCATTATAATGAAGGTTAAATAATTACATACTAAGTAACATGTTTGGTCAGATAGTTATATTAGCATAATTGTCTCGACAGTCTATATATATGTATGTTTGTATACGATGTAACAATTCTGGTTTAAGGGTTTCAACATATAATAAGATATATCCATGCTCTTCTACTAGTTATCCAGTACCATGTACCTTTACATATTTGTATATGCTTATCATGTCTCTACTTGATGTCTGTTTACTGGTAACTATGAGTTCTTTTCGCTAGATTACAATAGGGGGCTTGACCTACAAGGATAACTTGTTTTAGCTTTTGATCTCATTATTTTCATGGAAAAGTGTTTAATTTATTTATTTTCTTAGGAAAGGATTGGGGTTTGAATCTTTGATGTTGTTCATGATAACACACTCACATATGGGTAGAACATACTCTGGTCTACTGCATTAAAGGTGGCTTGCTTGCTCAGGCCAAATTTTCCTGTAACATATTTGGTGACTCCACTGGGGATTCAACCCTATATATATTAGATCTCCTCTCATCTTTCTATTTTTAGTTTTCTATTGATCCCATTGAGTTCTCTATGGTTGTATGGATTCATTTGGATATCCATTAGTTTTATTTTTTTTTATATCCGAGAAGATTTTAGATCTGAATTCTTGTTTTTTTATATGAGAGCATAAAAGGTCATTGGTCGAAAATCAAATTATGGAATTTTTCATACAAATTTTGATTGAATTAACCATATATTTGAATTCCTCTTAGAATTTCACCCAATTTTTTTATTTTTTTATTTTTTATACTGAAAATGGACTATGTATGAGGAATTTATGGTTAATTGAAGATAAGTTAGTTGTATTTCCTCCATAGCTGCAAGCACATAATGGGTTACAAGGAGGCTTTGCCCCATAATTGTTTGGTTGACCATTATATCCTTGTGCCTATACGTGCATTATGTAGGATTCCTTCCCTATGAGTATGCTTAGAATCCTAATACCTTCTGAGAGATCCTACAAGACTCTATCTCTTTGAATAACTATATTCTCCAAATTCCTTTTTTAGTCCATATCTACTACATATATGATGCATCCCTGTTTTTTTGGATTATATTTTCCTTCTTGTGTTGTTAAGGTTTATTGGCTACCTAATTTGGTTTTGATTTCAAATTGTTTGTCTCTAAATTGTTCTTAGCCTTCTAGATTTGTGTCTTAGTATTGTTGGAAGTTGTATATCTTATTAGATCTGATCTCACTCTTTGTTTGTGAATTTTCTCCATACATTTTCCAAGGTTTAATGGTTTCTTTGAGGCCTCTATTATGTTTTATTTGGGATTATTTCCCTAAAGAATTGGATCTCCTTTTTTAGATCTATCTTTGTTTCCTTGTCTACAGTACTAGTCCATTTTTAGATACCCTTTGGATTCAGTGTTTGCATTCTTTCTTGTTTGGTTTCCTTTGTCTATAAGTGGCAGCGTTTCTTATTTTTAGTTGTGTTAATTATGACTTGAAAATTTGATTTGGGCATGTTTAGTATATCCTTTGTTTAATATTCACATTTTGTTTCTCCCATTCAATTATTTCTAGTATTTCTTACTATTACAGTTTAGTTTTATTCCTGTAGAACATTTCCTCTCACTGAGACATGTACTACAACCCTAGCTTATTTGGATTTCCTTATTCTTTTCCTTTTTTGGATTTGTTTTTGATAGCTTGAGAGTGTTTGTTTGGAATTGATTCCAAGTTTTAAATATTTTTGAGTGATTTTCATTTTATCTTGGGTATCTTTTGGCCTCTTTCTGGATTGTGTTTTTTAGATCGTTTTTTGGGTTTGGATTTTATAAATTTGGGGATTTCATTTTAGGATAAGTGAGGGGTGAAATTGGTAGGAATTTGTTCGATTTTAAAAAGTGAAAAGACTCTTACCCTACTATAGTTAGCTTTCATTGAATTGAAAAGGCAATTATGCATATAGTTGCATTAGGGAGTTACTAACAAAAGTCCATCACACCATTCATGTTTCATACTGCCACCCAACTAAGTAAATAGTAGCCACTAAAATAAATGCTCTAATAAAATTCATTAGACGCACAATTTTTTTCTGGTAGTAAACCCACATTAGCTTAGGCTATGGTTTTGGAGGTATTTATGTGATTAAACTACTTTAACACCATAAATATAAACTTATTAGATTTTGGTAGGAAGAATTAAAATCCTCCATCATCTCATTTTCAAAATAGGAGTCGAGTAGAAACTCATGTAAGTGGCGTTAGGCTTAGTTCATGGTGCAAACAGTTCTCCTTGAGGCTACCTAACTAGTGGTAGGGCATCCTATTCCAATGGCTAACTACAAAAAAGCCCAAGATTGACTCGCCCCTATTGGATGGAGGTAACATAATAGCCATTCCTAAGAGAAACACCCTATAGGCAGTGGTTTTGGGAAGCAACCACCCCTCTACCTTACCTTGCCCTCAACCACTCTTCTTAAAAGTTGATATCTTGAAAGTAAGAAGTTGTTTGGAAGGCCAATTAAAATATACTACTAGGATTGGTTTACATGTGACTACCTTTTAGGCATTTTGTAGTGTGTGTTGGTTGGTCTGAATCAGTAGTTTGGCCTTAGGGGTTTCTGTACTAACTTGATTTGGTTAAAAACTCATGTATTCACCTTGTCTAAACCCATTCACCATCAGTCACATGTAATATGGGGTCTACCTCTTGAGTGATGTGAATTGTTGACCCTTGCTCATACGGTTCCTATCAATACTAAAGAGCCAAAAGAATCTCTATTTGTGGATTGTATTCTTGGTCCTCCTAGTAGTGAATTAATATCTACTGAGACACTAGTAGATGATTTTTCCTCTCCTATTATTGTACTTTTTACTAACCCATCATTAGCATAGTTACTACAGATGAATCTAAACAATTCAAAACATAGCTATGCCTATAGTCCTTTTCTTTCACTACCTTTGGAGGAGTCCAATTATCTTATACCCTCTACATCTACAATTTTTTATTCTTTGATATCATTCCCACTAGTGAGTTTGGTAAGATATACATATCTTCAACACCTCTCATGTTCTCTTGGGGCATACCACTAGTCACTTCTATGACTCCCATGGGTTTTCCTAGTGTCTTCATGCCCATTGCTTCATCTATTATGACCATGGTTTCAAACGCTTGTCAACCTATAGGATCATGGATATTCACTCCCAGTTTCTCTTAGCCTATTGTCCCTATTCCTAGTATGGACATATTTACCTCGGGTAATGTGTGGGGGAGATTGTTTGTTTCTCCTAACTAGCCTGGGGGAAACCTTGATTCTAGTATTTTCTAAACCTAGTATAGTTCATTATTTGGTGAGAGGCCTTTCTCTATTAATTTTCCTAAATGGACTAGTTTACTTGGGGGAAACCCTACTATTAGAACCATTTTTTTGTGAATTATCCTCCCTATGTTGGTTCTTTTATGGAAGGAGGTCCTTCTTTTCCTGTCAGGTACACCCCCACTAGCATCCATGCTATTTGGGGTCCTTTTCTCTCTGAGGTAACTTACCGTAGGTGCAAAGCTTCTACTGAGATGAATTATACTGGGATGAATTATAATCTTGGTACATAGAATGTTACTTAGAACCAGGTTATGGGGGACTTCTTGGTTAATCATGGGACTCTTCCTCTTATGACCCATTTGATCAATAACATAATCCTTTCCTATCTTCTCTTGATCCTTCAAATTTAGCTAAGCTAACAAACAATGCCATTTTTCATAATCCTTAATGGCCACCCATTCTCGAAAATAGACCATATGATGTCCCTAAGTCTAAAGTTAATCCTGGAGAGAACCCATTAATACATATCACCACCTAAAAACTTTGGTTCTCATCAAACTCTTTGGTGGATGATTCAATAAAATTGTGTTTGTTCCAATGAAACCTAACTGGAGATGCTACTAAATGGTATATTGAACTAGATATGATATATTTTATACTTGGATTTTCCTCTATGGCTATGACACGTTTGAACCATTTTCAATTACCTACGCAATATGACATTGATTCTCTCCTCTTGTCAAACTTTAAGTAAGACAAATAAGATCTAATCTCTGATCATATTCATGAGTGGTGAATATGTAAGAGGTTAGTTTGAACCAATCGATGATATTATTCATCAATGGTTCATTTGATCATTATTACCTCCCATATATAGAGATCTCTCTATGTTCACGGTTGTTACAGAGGAACACGTTATATTTGTTGCTCAACAACTAGATTTTATTTACTCCAAGTTGGGCATGCTTTATGACATAATTCCTAATGCTCCTCTCCCTTCCATAGACCTACCCAAACCTACCTCGGTACCATACTCCGATGGTGTGATTGGTGTTGTATTTGACTCCATGAGAAAAATTATTTCCCAACTAGGGAAATTGATGGTTACATCACAAGCCTTGACAAGTGTGTATGGCTCCGAAAAAGAATCCTCTTCTAAGTGACCTACTCATGTTCTAATTGTGAAGTTCAGAACAACCAAGAACACTCAAAAACCTAGTAGTAATAAGAATAAAAAGAATAAGAAAAAGAATAAACCTCCTCAAGAGACTGGACCAAATCCATCTAACCAGGCTGGAGGCGCAAGTGAATGATGTTGAAATATCAATTTCCCTTATAAAGTTTTCCAAGGTGAGCATTTCACTCATGAGTGCCCTCAAATGGATTAACTTCATTGGATTCTTGCACCACCACCTACTACTCACCAGCTAGTTGTTTTGACTCATCAATTCCTTACATAACCTCAGCAACGAATGGTTTCTCAATATCCTCAACCTTTAAAAGAAGGAAATGGGGGGCCTTAGCTTCCTCATAATACGTTCATCCTTATTTTCCAAGAGAAATTTAATGTAACTATGCAAGCTAAGTCTTACGATAGCCATGAGTTGAGTCCTTCCTCTAAGGACTCGATCACCCCAACTACTTCCAATGGACCTCTCAAGCTATATAAGCCTATGGATCTAGTCTATTAACCACCTAAGGGTGTTGTTCACAAGTCAATACACAATCCATATGTATAGGTTATCCAACAGTACAATATTGTTGAGAATTCATCCCAAGCTCCTTGTGCCATGTCTTTGGAGGTTTTGTAGAGTTTCCCACAACAACAAAAATCATTACTGACTATGATCATGGGGGGTGGATCTCTCAAAGTATAATATGATTATCTTTAATGTCGACACTCCTTTTTATAGGCTTTCCCACCAAATTTCCTTCCATATTTGTGTGTGTAGATTTCACAAAAATATTCATTGCACTGTGGTATATCAAGGCTCTTCTACCTATGTTATGTCAGAATCATGTTGGAAAGATCTCGATTCTCCAGTGATTGCTAAGTCTACTTCCACTCTTCAACAATTCAATTGACACCATTTTGTAGCTAAGGGGGTTATTCCTAAGTTTTCCATTGAGCTAGGGGGAAAGACTACCTACATTGATGTTGATTTCGTCGATGTCTCCTTGGAATATAACCTACTCCATGGTTGTAGTTGGCTTTAAGCTATGTGCATTGTCATGTCTTCAGTATTTCACGTTCTTTGCATTCCCCATGAAGGGAAGGTAGTCATAATTGATTAGGTGGACTATTTTGTTCTGTCGACCCATCTTACTGGTAAGGGGAATTCAATCTCACTTGTTGGAGATAACCATGGGAGTTATGAGAGTGTTGGGGTAGGATTTTTTAAAAGCTTGTCCCTTCATGGTTTATTTCCTTTGACACTTCCTAACATTCCTTTTTACTCTACCACTGTTCCCATACACATGGTCTCTTCTGTCACCTATGGAGCCCATAAGTCTCTTAACCCTTGGAAGGTTCCTTTTTCTATGAATTTAGATTAACATTGTGAACATGTGTCACCATTTTTGGAAGAGATTTCCTCTTCGACAATCCCGTTAGCACCTCTTGACATTGGTTGGAAACTCCATCCTAATATGTAATATAACCACGATCCTTTTCCAACACGAGTCATCACTCTACCTATTCCACATGACTCCCTTGATGGTCATCATAGGTATATTATGCCTCTTCATGCCTCTAATCTTCTTAAATTGGAAATGGTAGAGATTAGCAAGAAAAATCTTGAATCGAGTTAGGGGGCATCTCCTTAGCCCTCCTAGGAAGTCCTACCCTTGGATTGCATCATGTATTGTGCTTCTAATGCTAATATTGCCAATGAATAGTCCAACTCATCTCCACCTATCAACACATGGCTTGTACTTCCTTTATGTCTTGATAGTCCTTGTCAAGGAGCTCCACTAGCGCATGAGACCACTCACCATATATTTCCTTCGGTCATTCTTGAAAATGGTATTGTTCTAGGTTTTTCCTAGAATCATTAACATTTAGGAATCAAGTAGTTCAACTCTCCATAGCATAGCCTGAACATGGTGCCCCATATGGTACCTCCACTCCTCCATGAGTTCATGTATGTAAATCCTTCACATGTGCCTAGCAATGGGCACACCATGATGTGACCTATTAGACTAAGTTGTGCTTGTACATATTTTACATAGGAGTGTGATTCTTTTATCTTCTTTTTAGGTTGGTGTGTGATGTGAGCTCTTTTCTAGTACATCATATATTCCAAAAATCCAAAAAGTCAAAAAAATATGGTCTTGTTTTTTCCTAATCCATATTTTAACTCTTTCATTATGTGATTTTACCGTGGGTCTAGTCATTATGGATGGTTTTAAATAATCTGTTGAAAAACCTGTTATCAGTTTTTTAGGAAAACCAACGTTTCAGACTAGCTTAGTGAGTCCATCATTAGGGCAATGTGATCTACCTTTTGAGAAGAGAGTGTGCAAGTATGGAGCAATTAATAGTTAAATGAGATAAATATTTAATGTAAGCTTGATTAATTAAT
>APFE031458757.1:5302-33620 GCA_000404065.3 Pinus taeda | reverse complement strand
AGTTCTTATCACTATATATTAATTGTTTTGTTCATTATCTTTTCAAATTTAAAGTTAATGCTTATTATGATTAAGTTGTGAATTAGATTCAATGTTAATTAATTTATGAGTGTTAGTTAACCATTCATTACGTTGTATATATATACATATATATTTACTATCTTTTTATGTTATTTAATAAGGGTTTCCAGGTGTTGCTTAGTCTTAGCCCATCATCTTTGTTCATGTTGTTAGAAGATTTCTCAATTTCAATCGCCTCTTTCACCCTTATTTTTAAATAGTGGTCTTCTTTGTGAATTAATTTTGCCTGTTCCATGCAAATATAGTGAGAGGAAGAACATTCATGCTCTGCTAGGGCTGATTTTTCTAACCTATTTCTTGTTATATCATTAATGTGTTCTTTTAACATTACGCCCATCGATCTCCTTGTTTCACCTAGGTATACCTTTCCACATGAACAGGGAATAGAGTATACTCCTTTGTGATTTTTTGGGTCTATTAAATGTTTGGAAAAATCAAGCATGTTTTTGATGGTGTTTGGGGGAGTGAAGGCAACTTTGATGTTATGTTTGGAGAGAATTGTAGCAATTTTGTCTGTGGTTCCTTTTATATAGGGTAAGGAGATTTTGGGATTTTCAAAAGATTTCCTTTTTCAAGTTTTGGTTGTGGCTTCCTTAATTATCTTTTGGATAGTGTTTTTTTTATAACCATTGTTTATAAAGACTTTGTGGAGATAGTTAAGTTCTTCATCTAAATGTTCGGGGTCAGAGATTCTTGAAGCTCTAGTAGCTAGGGTTTTGATGACACCCACTTTTTGTTTTGGATGGTGATGGGAATTTGATTGAAGATATTTGGTAGTATGAGTTTGTTTTCTGAAGACCTAGTGTCTTAGTTTACCTTTCCCTTTGGTGAGGAGGACATCTAGGAAAGGGAGTTGGTTGTCCTTTTCAATTTGTATTGTAAATTTTATGTATTTAGAGGGGCTATTTATGTGTGATAAAAATTCATTAAGTTTATCTAAGCCATGACTCCATTTAGCGAATATTTCGTCTACATATATTTTCCATTCATCAGGGGTAAATGGGAAAGACCCGAGGGCCATTTGTTCAAATTGTTAATTGTATAAGTTGGCAATTATAGGTGATAAATGAGAACCCATGGCAACACCATGAGTTTTATCATAGATTTTACCTTTGAAACTAAAGTATGAAGACTTCATGCATATGCTTATGAGGTCCACTATTTCAAGGTCTATAATTTTCTTTAATACATTTGTGGCTTCTGTTAAAGTCGGTCTTGTCATCCCTCTGTCAGAGATCATTTCTCTTATTTCATTTAATTTTAAGGTGTCTCGTTCAATTCATTCATCTGCATTCCGCTAGGGGCATACCATTGTATAACAAAAGGGCTTTGTTTTCTTGTTTCCCTCATGTTTATAACTACTGGGTTAGTTGAAATTTATTTAAGTTCATCAAAGTTGATTCCAGTCATTCACAGTCATAGATGTCTTTTGGTCAAACACGAATCATTTCAGTCATTAGGTCTAGGCTTTGGTCTTCAGAATGTCAAATAATGCTCGCAGGCCATGAGGATGTCTTCAATAAGTTTTTGTTCTAAAATTTTCATCATCAATAATGCTCGAGAATGATTCTTCTTCAAAACTCTATTTTGAAGAAGAAATCATCAAAATTGTTTTTTGTAATAAATATGTGATTTTTCAAAGTTTTTAGTCATGAAATGTTTCAGGAACTGCCCTAATCCTTTGCCGAAGTTCCAGCCATCCATTCCCTACAAAAGAATAGATAGAAATGACATCACCAGCTGAAAAACCAAAGCAAATAGTGAAGTGTCAAAGGTTTCAAAGCACTACAATATTGGATTTTTTCAAAACAAAAATCAAATGTCATGGGTAAAAATATAATTTTTTATGATCCAACAATCCATTTGCACCAAGAGACATCAAAGAAGCTAAGGTGAATTATGAAGAAGCTGAAACTGTGAGTTTAAAGCTGAGATTGTGTGTTTGGAATTCATGCGGCACATTGGGAGAAGGCGCGGCGCATTGGGAGGTCACAGTGCACAGGGCCTCCTGCCACTGTGTATTTTCCAACGAGCGTAGTGCATACAGTGAGCGCAATGCGTTAGGATCACGCGTGACGCACGGGGCCAACAATGTAAATTTTTATCGTTGCTCTGCAAAAATTCAAATCACTCAGCTCTTCTCCAGATTACACGTTTCTGGTTTGCAAAAAGTTAGAAGTAAGCGTAAATCTATGGAGCACAATGGTATTTTGGAACTTCATTCACCTTTGGATGCCATGCCGTCAGTTGTATCATTTCAGCAAACAAACCCTTTAAGTGCTACTCACTATCCGTTCAAAATTTCAAACAAACGAGTGAGGCAAATTTGGAGGATGATAGCACTGAAGGCACAACTCGAAGAAACAGAGTTAGCCACCCGTAGCCTGCAAAAATGCTTATAATAGTGAAGAGATCGCAAATGGTGTGTCCCACCGCACCAACTCCATAGAGGGATCTTTGGAACTCAAATGTAGACCTTGTGGTTCTGAGAATACATATTGCCAGTGTGTATTTCTACAGGCCCACTGGCAGCCCTGATTTCTTTTTAATAAACATTCTCAGGGATGCGCTTAGTAAACTGTTGGTGCCATTTTATCCCATGGTAGGGAGACTAAAAAGAGACCCATTTGGACGTATCGAAATCAACTATAACGGTGGTGTCTTGCTTGTTGAAGCTATAACAGATTCTGTCATTCATGATTTGAGGGATTTTTCACCCACCATGGAGCTCAAACAACTCATTCCTAAAGTTAATTACTTAGAAGACATTTCTTCATATCCTTTGCTCGTCCTTCAGTTTCAAATGTGGAAGGGTGTAATTAGGTGTGGGGATGCAGCACCATGTGGCTGATGGTTATGCAGGTATACACTTCATCAATACCTGGTCTAATGTAGCCCGTGCGCTAGGCATTACTCTGCCCCCCTTCATCGACAGAACTCTTTTACGAGCCATAAATCCTCCAACCCCGAAGTTTTAGCATATAGAGTACCAACAACCTCCATCATTGAAAGGACATGAGTGGAATAATGAATGGTGAAACCACCAGCCATGTCAGTTGCTATTTTTAAACTCACAAAAGAACAATTGGAGATCCTCAAGGGAAAAGCCAGAGAGAATGGAAATAATATAGCATACAGAAACTATGAAATGCTCTTAGGACACATTTGGAGATGTGCCTGTAAAGCTAGAATGAGTGTAATTCATGAAGCTTTGGGCCAGATGGATGATGAATACTTGTGTTCTGATTTAGACTATTTGGAATTGCAACCTGATTTGACTGCTGTAGTCAGAGGTGCTCATACTTTTAGGTGTGTCCAATATTGGTATCACAAGATGGTCTCGGTTGCCTATTCATGATGCAGACTTTGGGTGGGGAAGACCCATATTCATGGGACCTAGAGGTATTGCCTAAGAAGGTCTTGCTTTCGTTTTTCCAAGTTCTGTCAATGATGGAAGTTTGATAGTTGCATTGCGATTGCAACCAGATCATATGGTTCATTTTGCCAAAATGTTGTATGAAATCTAGATTTGACTTCTGTATAGGATTATGGAATATGTTCCACGATGTGGTTTTTATTCAAACGGAAAAGGGAAGGTGAAAAGCCAAAGACCGAAAGCCAAAATTAAAACGAAGAATATCTACCACAACAGAGAGATAGGAACGAATTGCCTATTTTTGTCCTCAGTCACGATTTCATGGGATCCACACTACAGTTTTTGCCTTTTAATTGGTCATCAGAGAAATTCAAGTGGAACTCTATTCCGTTTTTAGAACAGATGGTTGGCTTTTCATCTTTTCTTAATAATTATTAAACAATCCCCTATTTTTGGTTGATTTGTTTTCTCATAGTTGAGTTTATTTATTGTATTGAAAACCATTTGTAAGGGGTCTGAGTTCTGCGAAAGGTGTGGAAGAAAACTCAGCGCTTCACTGTACAGTTTGGCCAGGAAATTAATAAAATGATGCAGCTCTGATTCATGAGATTCATGTGGTATGAGTTTAGCATATGTTTCTTCTTTATATTTCATATGTATCTTGTTATGTTTTACAGTTCATTCATAATCATTTCCAGTTGAATGTTTTTAAGTAAGAAAGGTAGAATCCGGTTTATTACTCTGCCTTGGAAAAGCATTCATCCTCTGTGTGCTTCTTTCATTTAAAAAGGATTCATTTATAATGCCCTTTTCATCTTCTCAAATAGTCTTTCCACCCCATATTATTTCAATTGGATTGCTAAACTTCCTGCCTATCTTGCCCCATGATATACTCTATGTCTTTGATTTAATTTCTTTGCTCATGTTGTCCTTTGTTCCATACAGCCCTGAAAATTCAGTGATTCATTAAATCATCTCTTTCATATTTATTTACTAACCTAAAATTAGTATTCATTTTGAGTCATCTCAGACCCTATTGTGTATTTTTATTGAGTGTGACCTGGAGAGAGCCCTCTCCTGTCCTCATAGGGCTAGCTACGAGGCTAAGTGTGGTTTGATGTGGACCTAGAAGCTTACCTTTTCAGCATGAGGTAAATCTAGGCTCTAACAGCTTCATCTACTGGAATCATAGTATAGAGAGATACGATGTCAAAGCTAACTAAGAGGTCATCGTATTTAATTTCTAGGCTTTTAATCGATTCTATGAAAGAAGAGGAATCTTTAATATAAGAGGGGGTGTTGCCGGCTAGAGGTCTAAGCTTATTAGCAAGGTGTTTAGCTAGCTAGTAAGTGGGTGATCCTATAGTGTTAACTATGGGTCTTAACGGAATTCCAGTTTTGTGGATGTTCGACACACCGTATATTCTAGGGATGAAGGCACTATTATGGGTTAACTTGTTATTAGTAATTGAATCAAGAGAAGAATTCTTGATTTTGTTAATTACTTGGCAAAGGATCTTATTGTTAGGGTCCTTATTAAGTAATCTGTAACAACCACTCTTGTCGAGATGTTCTTCCATCTTATTATCATAGTTTTCTCTATCCATAATAATTGTAACATTTCCCTTGTTTGCTTTTAAGATTATGATGTTTTTGTTTTTCCAGATGTTGTTCAAAGCTCTAAATTCTTCTTTGGAAATGTTGCTTGGAGGAGGTTTGGCACTTTTGAGAATTCTAGCAACGTCCTGTCTTATTTCTCCTGCAACATTTTGATTTGTGTTTTTGATAGTGACTTCAATGTTTCTTATGACATCATTTAAGGGAATTTTAGTAGGAGATACAAAAAAATTTAGACCTTTTCCAACAACGAGTTTAAGTGATCATCTAATGCAAGTTGAGAAAGATTGATTACGGTCCAGTTTTTGATTAGGTTTCTGGTATTGCTTACTTTGTCCATTAAAGGAGGATGGGTGTGCTTATCATTGTTAAAGGAGGAAGTGTGGGTTATTTTTGCTATGCCAGATTTTTTCTGTGACATAAGGCACTGGGTATCAAATTGTGAGTTGGCTGAAGGGGAGTTGGTGTTGGTAGCTACATGGTTTCCACTTTTGTTGAGAGTGTAGATTTCATCGCTCTGGAGTTGGGCAACAAATTGTGAGTTTGTTGAAGGGGAGTTGGTGTCGGCAGCTGCATGGTTTGCAATTTTGTTGGGAGCGCAGGTTTCATCACTCAAGAGTTGCGATGTTATGGAGAGATTATTGGAGTGCTTTGAAGGGGAGTCAATGTTGGTGGAAGCAAGGTTTACAACAGTGCTGGATAATAGTGAGATGTTGATGATGGCCATCTTCTACGCAAAGAGATTACCAGATTGCCAACTAGAGAAATGCGTATTGGATGTCTGTGTTACCTTGCCTAACTGATGGGCTGGGAGCTGTGGTGTTAGGCAGAAGGTATCAGTGGTTAGGTGTATTCTGGCAGGTGAATGGTGCTACTGAGAGGGGTTATGTGTAGCCAAGCCTAAAGTTTATTGTACTAACGATGAGTTGAAAGGCATGTTGGAAATCAAATGTGTAGGGATGGTTACCGGATTTTTGTATGCAACTACTTCCTTCTTGTTAATGCTTATGTTTCTTAGAGTATATAGCTTTTTGCTTTTCTTTGTGCATACATAATCCAAAATTCTTTCATCTTTAGCAAGGTGAGGGCATCTAAACTCTGCCAAAGGTCAAAGCGAAGAGTTGACGATAGTTGGAGATGCAAACCCAGAATTTTTTTAGATGTTTTTATTAAACGAAACCTAGAAAATTTTATTCCATCTCTGATGAGGGTTTTACTAAGTATATTGAAGATAGAAATATTCTGACCACAATATAGGATGAAATTTTTATTGTGACATCCCTTAAAACTTAGGTATGTTCTCTATAATTTCATATAGGAGTAGGTCACATATCATCATCTTTGTTGCATCATTGACTATAAATGCCAATATCATGCCTTTGGTTTGGACCCATCAAGTTACGACATTATTCTCTTTCTTTTATTCATATCGTAGCTAGGCACTAGATCTAACCTATACGTGGATGCCCTAGTTTAGTACCTTTCTTCTCATCTTGGTATCCATATAGTCATTTTTATTCTCTTTCAGAATCCATCCTTCTGAACCACCATGAACTATAATCTGAGCCTCATGTCCTCCTATAATACTTATGGCCTTACCCTGGGAATATTCCATGCTTTATCCCTCATGATTGCCACACTCTATTAGCCTATTTCTGTAGGATGAACTTTGGTTTCCTCATTCCATCATCATCCTCTTCTTGGAACATCATTCACTTTCACTTGGTGTTTTACCCTTTCCTAGAGGGACCACTTTGATGAGTGATCTTATTAAGCTAGCCTCATTTTCTCCTTATGCTTTGAAGAGGTTCCATCATATGAGAAATAGTTTCTACCGTTATACAACTCATTCCATTAGGATGATCTTTATTAGTGTCCTTCTTACTCTTATTAAATACTAAACGACATTGATCTCCTTTTTTCCTTTTTCTCATCCTCGTTAATCAATGAAAATGTTGAGATCATTTTGGTCCCATTTTCATAACTCATTAAGCTCATGAAAGCCATATTTTTCATGCTCGTAGAACCTAATGAAAATGTCAAAATTTTTCCATCTTTTCATTCGCATTAATTAAATTGAAAGTTGGTGAGTGATTTGTTTTCCATTCTAAAATATAGTTAAACCATGAGAAGGGTACGAGTGTACTTTTGTCTACTTTTTAACCCCATTAAATGCTATGAAAAAGGAACCTATTGAGAATACTTTCCTTTGCTTTCATGCTCATTAAACCATGAAGGAGACTAAAAGGAGAAAATGGGAAGGGAACATTTATTTTTATTAGTGATCAAAACTTTATCATCAATCATGTCACCCTTTAACATGGCACCCATCTACATCATTATCTTACAATTGGGTTTAATTAGCTTGCTTAGGAGTTGTACCATACATATGAGTTTGTCTACTCCTCTATTTGGTTACTCTTCAAGTCACTACTGAGCATGCTTCAATTCCCCCTATGTTGCTGCATGATATCATCTGGTCTTCATTAGTCATGCTACCAAGCGAGTGTTGTGTCATGTCATTATGTGTTGAAGGGAACTCTCAGCTTGTGTTGAATATCTACAGTCACCTGTTAACCTTTTTGGGTCGGACATCCCTATGTCAATCATAACTCATTGCTTCAAGACTTTATATATCAACTACATCATCTCAGTCTATTTCATGTCTATTCATGGGAGATACATCAAATCCTTGCTTCAATAGGTCTTCACCTATCTACTTCAATTCATTATCCAGGTGCTTGATGTAGGAACCAATAGTTCCTTGAAGCTTGTAGACCTTAGTGGTAGGTTTCCTCATGATTGACAATGGGTTTACATCATTTAATCTTGATCAGTCAAGTCCACGAGTGTTCAAAGTCATCTCATCTATTCAACCATAGTGGAATATACTAGGTACATTGGGGTTAATTTTCATAAGTGGTGGGTCCCCTTGTGTTTTTTAATGGTACACCTCATTGGTCGATAATCAAGCAATTTCTACCATGTTTGAGGTCAACCAACCTATTCACATGTTATAGATTTGTACCATTAGGGTTATGTCGAGGACCTTGGGTCACAAATATCTTACTCTTATCTGGCACCCTTCCTAGGCTAATTTGGAGTTATGTATTCATTTATGTACTTTAAGGACTACTATATGAAACCTCCTATTTGTCATGTGTCCATAGTCCTACTGATGTATCTTGTGGCATAGATCCAAACTATATTTGTTGGCAGCTATGATTTGTTTCATGAGTCACATGGATCCACCATGTAGTGTTCATGGCCATGTCCTAACATTTCATCTTATGGATATGTAGTGTATGCTTGGTGGCCATGTTAATTTTATCTTTAGAACTGAGCATGGGTATTTCCACGTCAAGGATGTTATTAATATAATTGAGAGTCCAACACTTGAGTTACTTTGATCAATGTTCATGGTCTTAGATCCTTCCTCCGATTTTGATATTTGAGTTTTGTTGTAATACATTTCGGACATCAATTTCTCCTCTAACCTAATGCATTAGGGGGAATTTGGTATAACCCTATTTTACACTCAATTATGGTGAGAGAAACCTAATTTGAACTTACCTTTGTTGCAAGCTAGAATGCACCCGCTCTCACCTTTTATTTTACTTATGTGAGATTTATTCCATGTTAAAAGGGTGGAATTACATGGCTGAGTAATTTCTCATAAATATTTTGTGATATTTTTATAATTAAAATATTATAATTATTTCATAATCGAGATAATTGAGAAAAATCTCATAATTGCGAAAAAGGTTTCTAGAGTTTGTCATTCCCAAGGAGATCATCCTGACCCACTTGTCTATTGGTTAGGGGTACATTATTGTAGAAGTTTCATAACTTTTCAATACCCTAGGTGTATAGATACATTCTCCCAGAGGACAGAATGAACCTATATCATCTCACAAAAAGGAAAGGGGGTTGGAAAAAGTATCCACATTATAGCATGGGAGGTCTATTTCATTGGGTTAAGAAGGCCAAGTTGCAAGTTGGAGGACAAACCTCTCTTTTTTGGAGGTATGCAGCTTATGTATTATCATTTTGTATTAATAGACATATGTTCATTTTCTATATCCATGTTTTGAATATGTTTTATGTTTTCATATGTTGGTTCTAAGCTAACACAACTTCTATTGAAAGGACATGGGTTACTTGTTTGGTGGTTTTTTGTGTAGGTTCTTGTTTTATTGCAGGTAGAATGAGATCTTCAAGTGTAATTAGGCTTCCTCTACATTATAACTAAGAGGCTCCATTGACCTGCAAGGATACCAGGTTTCAACTTTTGATCTTCATCTTATCATGTACAAGCATTGAATGTATTTATTTGTGTAGGAACGGATTGAGGTTTGACTCTTTGATATTCTTCATGATCACACACTCACATCTATGTAGATCATACTCTGATCTACTCAATTAAAAGTAGCCTACTTTATCCGGCCAGATTTTCCCATAACACATGCCACTTGCCTCACTACTATTAAATAATATTAGTTAACTGCAGTGCAAACAAGTGCATTTCCCTTAAATCATTTAATTATTGCAATTGGTTCTTATGTGCTATTGGTAAATCAAAAGTTACCTCCAATGAATTTTTGAGTGTCTTTATTTCAATTTTAGTGGGGAAGATAAGATTCTTACCATATGCTAGTTCACAGGGAGAAAACATTGTGGTATTCCACCAATTTGTCTTGTAATCTTATAAGACCTTGGGAATTCATTCAGCCCAATCTCAATGCCAAGCCACCATAGTTTTTTTAAGAATTTTTTTAATCATTTCTTTAGTACTCTCCAACTTCCCATTAAAATGTGGATGGTAAGGTGAAGTAAGTCAATTATGAATTCTATATTTCTTGATAAGGTCTTATAACATCTATGAAGTAAATTATGTTCTTCCATCCATAACTATCTCTTTTGGTATTCTATACTAAACAAATATATCCTCAAATAGAAAATATCAAAAATCATGTTCAGTGGCTTTACCTAGTGCTTTATCCTTAACCTATTTGGTGACATAATATGTGCATACAAAAATATAGGACTTCTATTGAGATGGGGGATTAATTGGTCCCAATAAATTTAAAGCCCACCTTTCAAAAGGCTACATTACCAACTGAGGTTGTTACAACATCTAATTCGACTAGATGGTTTGGCCCATCCTTTGGAAGTTTTAACACCCTATAAATTCTTCCTTGAATCTTAGAATATATTTTGCAAAAAATATCGTATTTGAAGAACTTTGTAGCTTGTCACACTGTCTGCAAAGTGGCCTCCACAAAGCTTTCCATGGAAATCCTTTAAAATGTCATAAATCTCATCTTCTCTCACACACCTTCTGATTTGATGATCTAGACCAATGTGGAAGAGGTATCCATCTAACCAAAAGCATCAGGAACTTTATTGAATCATCTTTTAATTTTTGGTTGGGGAATGATGATATGGAAGCTTTTTTCCAACAAGGCAATTAGTGATATTTGCATACCAAGGTGAGTAAGTGGAAACTACAAAGAGATATTCATATACAAAATAAACTTTAACAAGAACATTATCGTCATTGTTAGGAAATCTAGAGAGAAAATCAACAACAACATTATATCTCCCATGCCTATCTACAATGGTGATGTTAAATTACTACAGTAACAGCAACCACCTAGTAACCCTAGCATTAGTGAATAGTTTAATCACTAAAACCCTATTAACAAAAGGATCAATATGCAAAATAGTTTGATAACCAATGATATAATGCCTAAACTTGTCAATAGCATGTATAATCACAATAAGTTACGTTTCTATCTTTGTACAATTTAATTTTCTAAGGTTTAAATTCTTACCAACATAGTAGATGGAGTAAGTTTTATTGTCTTATTGTTGTCCTAGCACAACCCAAATGGATGCATCATAAGTAGTTATAGATATTTGGAATGAAAAATTTTATTTGGTCCTCACAATGTAGGATTTATTGTTACACATATTTTGAGCTTTGCAAACAAATTCTTGCACTTTCCAGTCCATATAAATTCTTTTTCTTTTGTTAATAAGGAAAATATTGGAGAATCAACTTTAGGAGAATTTTCTGTAAAACGTCTACAATAGCATGCATTCCCTAAAAGAATACACACGCTTTTCTATGTTGCAGGAGTAGGAATTTTTAGAATTACCTCAACCTTTGTTGGATACGCCTATATAACTATAGTAGAAATATAGTTTCCAAGTAAAATTCCTTCATTCGTCATCATGTGACACCTTACATTGCTGAGAGAGAGATGGGTTTGTATACAACTCTTATGTAACTTTTCAAGGTTGTTTAATTCTTCATCAAACTCATCACCATAAGGTGTGAAATCATCCATATAAATTTTGAAACAATCATTAACCAAATTAGAGAATATTCCCAATAAAACACATTGAAAGGTTGTTGGTGTATTACAAACTCTAGAAGGAAGTACTTTATCAGAAAATGTACCTAACGGACATGTAAAGTTGGTATTATCTTGAGCATCAGGAGAAATATGGATTTTATTATAACCACTAAACCCATCAAGGAATGAGAAAAACATTTTACTTGATAGGGTATCAAGGACTTGGTTGATAAAGGGTAATTGGAAGTCATCCTTTTGAGTGGATCTGTTAAGCTCCCTATAGTGAATAAAAATTCTCCACTTTCCATTCTTTTTGGGAAGAACCAGACATGGATATACCCATTCAATGTAAAAATTTGGGTGTATAAAATTTGCATCTAATAGTTTTTGAAGATCTTTCTTGACAAAGTATTTAAAGGAAGTATTCATTCTTCTTTTAGGCTATCAAACATCTTTAGATCATTCTTACAAATAAATGTGATGAGTGCACAAACTTGAATGGATGCCCTTCATGTCCTTATAATCCCATGCAAAAGCTTCTTTATATTTTCTTGACGACTATACCAATTTCTTTGTTTGTGAAAGGAATAAATCGGGATTAGTATTCAAGTTTTTTCTATGCTCTATCTCAATTGGAATGTTATTAAGAGTATAGGTAGTAGGTATTTGTCCTAGAGTAGGATCATCAACAATTTCTTCCTCGTCATATTTTTCCATTATAGAACTCAACAACCGAGATACTAGATGTGTAACAGCATAAGGGTCATTCATAAAACTATTAATGGTATCATATTTAGTCTCATTTCTAAAATACAAGTATTTTCCAATGCCAAGAATAAAACATATATCATTTGCCTCTTGTTCAAATTTATCCCACAAGGGATTCTCACATTCCACACTTGGTTTAGCAAGGGGATAAAAAACATGATTCTTGGTACTATTCCCATCATATATGGTCATAAATCGAGACTTGCAGCTAATAAAAAGCATTTAAAATTCCAAGTAAAGGCCTTCCTAAGAGCAAAGGATGACCCTCTAGGTGATTTTAGGATGTAACACTACAAAATCCACTAGGTATCCATAGGAATCAATTAAAATAACAATGTCCTCCAATATTCCTTCAGGTCAAATCTTAGACTTGTCATCTAGTTCTAATATAGTCAAGGTTGGCCTTATATCAGCGAACCCAAATAGCTCAAAAGTATCCCTATTTATTATATTAATTATAGCTCCCAAATCAACCAGGTTATTTTTAATGGTTGTTCCTCTAATGCGAATACTTACTATTGGGTTTCTGCGATCCTCATATTTGGTAGGTGAAACTTCTCCCAACATCAATTCTGACAATTTTCGCATCACATGCATAGTGGGAGGATCTCTAAGTCTTCTACCAGGTTTCTTTGCACACAACTCCCTCACTATTTTTGCATAAATTGCAATATCTTAGATTTCTTAGAGTATCAGAATACAAACATACAAGTTTTTCAACTCTTTTAAGAAGTCATATTCTGATTGAGGGATTGCTTTAGATATAGTCAATATTTCAATAAATGTTGGGTTTCAAGTAGTGTCAATATTGATAGCGGCTTCAACTATTATAGGCCATCTAGTAGTAATATCAACAAATTTTATAGAGGGAACAACTATTACAACAATATCAATAACATCAATTATATAGGGACATAGGTATCAATTGCTACAACTATTCTAGTTGTCGTAGTGATGTTAGTTGTCGTAGTAATATTATGAATTGATTCAAGCTACTATTTTCCAAAACACTCTTGAACTAGAGTTCACTCCCTTAGGGAACTATCTTCCTCTTCTATGATAGCAGGGGAAAGTATCATGTTTACTATTCTCCTTGATCATAATTGAACGTCATTACATTCCATAGGTTAGATATAGAAAGTGGGGAGAACTAATGTTTCAATATGTTGAACCACCTTATTATTAGGATTAGGGTTATGTTGTACAAGCAATTGAGGTTGCAAGGGGGGACTACTTGCTAGAACATTAGAAGGAATTTGCAACTATTGTTGCTACATTGTTAATGGAATAGGTGGTTCATTAAAAACGTGGCTCCTCACCATGCTTAAGGCCATGAAAGTGATTTATTTATAAGATAAAGCCACCAAGACCATTGCATTGGATACAAGGCAAAAGTATGCTTAAAAGGTTTCCATGGTGTTGTAGGGTATTGTATGTGTTGAGGAAATTGTTCAGGATTATACATATTTGGCCATGAATTAAAAGAGGAAAGGATCATGAATCATACCTACTCATTATGGTTTACATGGCTTCTTGGAACTGTTGAAAAGAAAATTTACTGTAGAATTGACACAGGTTTCAACCAAGAGTGCCAACAAAAGCCTGTGTAGTCTAACACTTTGCCAACATATTCACTCCTTCCAAAAGCAAGAAGAGTCTCACCTGAGGTGAGCCAGAACAATAAAACAATAAAGGGGGTTTATATCTACCTATTATATGAATTATGAAACAATCATAGTGTTCAATATTAATCTTTTTTAAATATACATTCAACAAGAAATCTAATATAAGCATAAAATTTTAAAAGGGCCCATAAATTACACATAATGGTGCGAGAAATCCCATATTTCTTATATAAATCACCATAAAAGAATAGTTACATTGCAAAGAATAGCATTACAACTTGCAGCAGTTATAGACTTGCACGCAGTATCAAAATCTATAGGAAATACATAACCAAAATATCACAAATCCAAATCTCGGAGCCAATAGCTCTAGATGTTCAACTCTAACTCTCAGGCTCGATCTAGAATTTGCAACACTGTCTAAAGCCTATTTCCTACTCCCTTATGTTTTCCTTTATAACCACAATCACTTTCTATGATACCTCACTCGCTTCATCCATAGTTTTAAATACCTAGGGCCATCATTCTGGTTTTTGGCTTGATTGTATCCAAACATGAAAATTATCTCCTAGTTCTCCCACACGGTCCCCTAATTTTCCACTGCATGAGTTCCAAGTCATCTTACTGTTAGTTTAGTTTTATGATGCTCTATTTCCAGAAGTTTCATAAAAAATGGCCTTCGCAATTGTTACCCTTCCAAAATCAAAGGACCCAACATACCTCGTCCACATCCTATTGAATTGCCCTCAAGTCAATGTGTTTATATGATTGCTTTTGAGTCTATTGTGGGGTGGCTTCCACTAGCTTCAAATTGCAGTACCTTCAAATGAGGGACCCAACTCTAGAGAAATCTAAGGATCGGATTCCTTGAAACTGGTGAATGCAGAAATAGATGAGTGCCATGAATCCATAAGTGTAGAAACTTTGGCTGAGAACTTAGTAACTCTCTACCCACGAAGGGTAATAGGCTAAGACTCAACCAATTCCTGAATCTGCTGATCGAAAATAGTGGATAGGGTGCTCAAGGTTATGAAATAATTTTAAGCTTTTAGCCAAAGGTTGTGAAGGACTTGCTCAATGACTTGGGTTACATCCTCCAACTAGATAATTTGGGTATTTAGAAGATCAACTTAGTCGAGGAAATGCTTCTTGGATTCTAAATCAGTATTCACTAATACTTTTTGGTATATAGTTTGAACATTCTCGTGCAAATGATTATTGGTTGCATGCTTCTTTGCAATGACACAAATGGCGTTGGAAGTCTGGTGAATCACATGTTGGGATTTTTGCATGACTTGGGGTAGGGTAGCTCGAAGAGAAGTGGTAGTATGCAATTGCTCACTAATCTGAGCGTGATAGATAGTAGAAGGATTAGCGGAAGACTGTTGTAGTTTGGTGATGGTGTCCTAGAGCTCTGCATGCTTTGACAATAGTTGTTGACACATTTCTTTAACCATATGACAATATTTGAAAAGGGCACAAAAATCAAATTCTTCAGGGTGCTCAGTAGCATATGGAATGAACCGCACTAATGTGGGACTCTAATTATCCTTTTCAAAATGTAATTACATTTGTATTGCTGAGGCGGTGGTCAATTGATGTTGTTGTTCTTCACAGGACACCTTGAGATTAGTACACCTATTTTCGGTTTGAATGAAATGGTTATCCAAGTGAGAAATAAAGGCATTAATAAACTGAGCAAACATATGGGAATACGAAGTATTGAGAGTTTCAATCACACCTATCTTGACCAGGAGGAGTCTAAATTGTAGTGGTTGGCCACTAGAAACATACCTCTCTAACTGATCTTGTGGTGAAATTTCACAATGAGTAGTACCCCTTTGATTGTAATTAATGCGATGTAAAATAGGTGCTGGGATGAAAACGATGAGGTCATGCTACTAGACACTAAGGAAAATTACTTGTTGACACTGTTCAGGATCCTTCATGAAGTCAACAACTTGTTCTACTGAAATGGGTGGAGGAGTAGACGATGATGGATGAAATAGAATGATTAATGGTAGGAAATAATAGTAGCGGGAATATGAGAGGAAACATCAATGACAGAGTCATTTCCATCTCGACAGGGTCATCAAGGGTGACAGATGAATTACGGTGGTCAGATAAAGTAGTGGTGGATGAATGAGTTGCCCCTTCAGATGTTGTGTGTAGGGACAGAGGTGATTCTTCATGAATATGCACCGCAAAATCCATAACTATCGGTTCCACATCAAGGTAGATGAAGGTAGAGATATAGGGAGTGCTATGAGGTTGACGAGGTGAGAAAGGATCACCACTCAATGTGAAATTTCACCACTAGATCAGTCAGAGAGGTTGGTTTCTAGTGGCCAACCATTGCAATATAAACTCCAGCTGACTCACATAGTTGCAGTCGACACTCTCAGTACTCTAGCATGATTGGAACCACTAACAGAGAGGGAAAGTAATAATGACTGACAATACAAGATATTACAAATCTCTTCGACTACAATTAGTTGCGTCGGGTTCTGACTTAAAAGTGGAAGACTCCAATGGAAAATTCGAAGGCTACAGAATACTAGACAGACGAGAGACTACTAATGACACAACTATCTGAACACCTACCTAGAACTCTCATGAGGAGAGATCATTTTATTTATATGTTGAACTAGAAAAAGATGGTTTCAAGCGAGCGTCATTCACCCATCTAGAAAAAAGAGTACCATCGAGTTGAGCAAGTCAAATAGCACTAGAATATTTAATATCTACAACATAGAAAAGACAAAGCCAATGCATTTGGATCTTACAAAGATGTTTATGTTATTTACTATCATAGAATAAAATTTGGTCACCTACAAAGGAGGACTTCTTCTTGATATGACGATCATGTCAATCTTTTTGGCGCTCTTTTTCAACTGTCTAATGGAAATATGCAAGGAATGAGGATTCGTCCAATTGAAACAACTCATTGAATTTATTAGGAATAGATTCATCCTCCAAAATTTGAGTTGCATAACAAATAAAGAGATTCAGAACAATAAAATATGAAGGAACAACAAATTCAGTTCCATGAACTAGTATGAATAGGGTATACCTATTCAATCTCTTGAAAGTAGTCATGTAGGCCAATAAGGTAGCGGGAAATTGTTCATCCCAATCATCACATTTTGGAGAACATACCTTAGTGTGCCCCTTATCTAGAATTTTGTTAAATGCTTCAACAGTTCCATTTGCTTGCAGATGGTACAAGGTGATTTTGTGATGCTAAATCATGAAATTTTGAAACAGAGTCTGAATTGTTCCATTAATAAAGTGAGAAACCTTATCACCCATCAAGATGCAAGGAAAACCAAACCTAGTAATGATATTCTCAAAAACGAATCTAGTGGTCATATCCGTGGTAAAGTCTTTAACTGGAGCAGCTTCTGCCCAATGGGTGATATAGTTTGTTGTTGTAATAATATATTAGGCATTAGAATGAAGATCCAAAGGACTAATCAATCCAATAAAATCAACAACCCACTTTTTAAACATAACAAGTGCCTGTACCAGATTCAATAGAATTTCATCACGTTACGATGGTCAACAAACCCATTGACACACATCAAAATTTTTGGCATACTCCTTCACATCCTTGAAAAGAATTAGCAACCAAAGACTAGCTTGTAAGACCTTCTGAGTAGGATCCTTACCTCCAACGTGTCCTCCAGCGATTCCATCATGGCATTCCAACAATATTCCTTCCCATTCATGATCAAGGATGCAACGACATAGAATATGATCAAGCCCCATCTTATATAACTATATTGCAATGAATTGATAGTATGCTTCTCGAATAACTAAATGCTTCATTTGTACTGTAGTGTAATCCTATAGGAAATGACTTATAGAAATAAAGGTATAAATCTTTTTGAAATAGTCAGGGACAAATTCAATGTGGAACAAATGAGCATATGGAAATTCATCATCAATCGAACCTCCTAACTCACCTGACTCCAAACTGGACAGATGATCGACCCACACATTTGACCTTCCTAGCTTGGTAATGACTTTAAATGTGAAATCTTGAAACAGCAACAACCATCGAAAAATTATTCCTTCAAGCATAGGCTTATTAACTAAGTACTTCAATGTTGAGTGGTCTATAAAAAAATTAAAAGAACCTCCTAACAAATAATGGAAAAAATTCTAAAGAGAGTATACCATCGCAAAGGCTTATCTTTCTATGGTTGTATAGTTATTCTCTGCATTAGAAAGTTTTATGCTTGTGAAATAAACAGGGTGGTCTAAGTTGCCTTCAGAGGGTTGTGTGAGAATAACGCCCAAAGCGGTCCCAGAGGCGTTGACACTGACATGGAACTGCTTGTTCTAGTCATGATCAAATAAAATTGGTGCACTCACAAGATTTTATTTTAGTATATCAAATGCAACATTAAATTCCGTAGACCACACAAAATGCTGGGATTTCTTAAGAAGCTTCTCTAATGGAGTTGTAATGGAAGCATTATTTTGAATGTATCTTCGATAGTAACTAGTGTGTCCCAAAGTAGAACAAAAATGATGAAATTAAGTGGGGGTTCCCATATTCAATATCACCACAACTTTAGCAGGATCCACACAAACTCCATCCTTGATAATAATATGCCTCAATAGAGTTCCAAAAGTACAACAAAAATCCCTTTTTTTAGGTTAAAGGATATCTAAAGTTGCCTACACCTATCAAACATAAACATTAACAAACTCAAGTGATTCTTAAGTAAGTTGTAAACAATGAAATCATTCATATAAATTTCCATGAACTTGTGTATATACTCATGGAAAGAATCAATGACAATGCGACAAAAAATGACATGAACATTATTCAACCCAAAAGGCATAACATTATATGCATACGACCCTAATTTAGTGATGAATGTGGTATTTTTATTGTCCTCCTTAGCAATACGGACTTGATGGTAGCCCAAGAATCCATTAGTAAGGGAATATGATTCATTTCACCCAAAATTATCCAATACTTCATCATTGAATGGGGTGGGAAATGGATTATGCACACATGTATTATTAAGACTTCGATAATCAACACATACCTAAATTTCATCTGAATCCTTCTTATCCCAAATGACGATGGGGCTTATCCATTCAGCTTCATCCACCAAGAATATGAGACCGAGAACTAACATATTATCAATCTCCTCATTTACCTTCTCCTTTACTCATGGATTCAATTTGTAGGGTCGATGCTTAACACACCTCACATATGGCTTTAGTGAGAGTTACATTTGTCCCATATCATCTTCAGTTCCCTTCAACTCTTAGACAAAATAAGGGAAAATGTTTACATATTCTCTGAGCAAGTTGAATATTTCCCATGTAGTTTTTTCATCCTAGTAGTCCCCAATAAAGGCAAGCTTTAGTTTCTCTTTGGTTCTAATATTAATATTCTTAAATGTATGTGGCTAGGTATGGGGCATCAGATACAAGATCCTCCTTAATTTTTCCTTCCCCTTTGAACTCTTTGAATGTTAGCTTACTTAACTCTTTTAAATCATCATCTGGATCTCTGTTGATTTTACCCCAAACAACAGCTTCATGAAATCCTCAATCATACTGGTGTGTAAAGTATACATACCTATTGCATTCTTCTAGCACATCCTCTCCCAAAAATAATACACCTCTAATAGCTTTAAGAGCCCGTGTTATTTTCTCATCAGTAGCAAAAAAAGAGAAATGTTCACAAAACTGACATGTTAGCACATCCCAATTTGTTGTTTGGTGTTTAAACTCCTCCTGTAAGTATAAGGCTTGTGGAAAATTTCCCAAATAATGAATAAATAGATGAGTGCACATCTCAACTTCTAACCCATCAGCCCTCCATACATAAGAACAACACACAATATGGTCTTGTGGTGAAGTACAACCATTATAAATAAGATTATTTCTCAACAACTCGTTCGATGGAGAGAACTAATATAATAAAACAACCTAAACTGTACTCCATTCTTACAACTGATCTCAATGTGCTTCCCACCACCTTACAGCAGTAGCTTGCAAAGAAACACACATTACATGGATCTTCTGACATTCTTCTATACAACAATCAATTTCTTTAATAAAATGTACAACAAAATTAGTGCCATTAAAAATAGGATACTTGCATACCTCAGTATCAATCCAACGAACACTTTGAATAATAGCACAATGTGAGGAGTGGAGTTCATGGGCACCATGTTTCTAGTCTTCCATTGCAGCCTCAGAGCCAACTTCAGTACTTTGGATACTCCTCCAACTAATAGAGCCAACTGTTGTGGGATTAATGTAATCGTCTCTCCTTCTATAGGTCAATTAATACAACTACTCTACTAACCTAGAGGATTCAATGTCATCCATAGGTTTAGTAAACCTTAGACCTTGACATGGATCAATAGGATGTTTAATATGCATACCTTCCACTTCAAAAGTCATAGTCTCCCACTTTAAATTGATGACTGCATAATTCTCATAATCCCAATAAATACCCAACTTAACAAGATACAGGTCTTTATCCCCAATAATATCAGTAACCTCGAAATCTGCGTAAGTGTTAATGTTGCCTATATTAACCTCAACATCTTCTACTATACCAATAGGAAGAATGCAATACTGGTTTTCCATCTACAAGTGAATAGGGGAATGGACCAACTTGGGTTTTCCAAGCCCTTCCAAAGTCTTTCCTGGAAAAATATTAACATTTGATCCCAAATCGACCATGGATTCCTTGATTTGAAACCCTACAATCATAACATCTACTCAAAAATCCCTTCCATTCCTCTTATTATTCCTCCGCACCCATCTAGAATGCCTCTCAGGTAGATTTGCATAAATTGGTTCCTTAGAGAATACTAATCCTTAACAATGGTCTTCAATCTCTTCTGCAACTGGCTAGCGAGCTTCTTATCATTAATAATATGTAGGATTAACTTAAACCAATTCATTATAGGTTGGGAAAATTCTGCAAAATGTTTCTTTGGTCTTCCCTTCACTTGCTCCTGTAACTCACCATGAGGTCCGTATGAGGAGACTAATTGACGGAAAAGTTTAGTTGCATACCTATAATACTCCTTTTTCCATTTTGGATCATACAATTTCTTTGGAGATGTAGGCTTTATAATAGTTGACTTATCAGGGACTCCAATATCAATTCCCATTCTCTTTCCTCCTCTTGTAACAACATTGATATTAGGTTGAATTGAAGGACTAGGATCTTGGGGCTCTACATAGACTAAATTATCTCCCTTTGCCTAATTTCGTTCCTCCCATCGAGAAATAATTTTAGGGAAGTATTATGTTGCATGGATGTTTACTCGATAGTATGAAGACCATGGTGTTTGTAGGAAAAGGAAATTCTCCTACAACATGGCCTTCTTGATCACAATTATAACATCGAACCAGACCTATTCCACTTGTCCCTCGCCCCCTTGGAGCTCCTCCTCTTCGACCTCGAGGAGACTCACTAACATGGAAGGAAGAATGGTCCAAACGATCCGCTAAGGCATCTATGGACTGACATTGGTCTATATGATGATTAGGGGATCCACATAAAAAAAAGATAGGTTATTTATAACATTTGAATACTTTTGTGAAATAGGACATAGGCAAGGTTGATGCTCAAAGCTTCAACATATTTCATAGTAATCATTTGCAGACATACCTTGCGGATTGAGAAGCAACTAGAATTTAGTGTGACTTTAATAAGGAAGTGCAGATGAAATTTGTGCAACTCCTACAGTCTGTAGCAGTTGAGTTCCAATGGGCTCACTACATGGTCTTGGTCCTCTGAGTTACAAGCATTTTGTAGCATGGTCCCCTTCAACCTGATAGTGGGTACACTAGACATGAGGTCTCATAGGATGTGAAAGTGATAGATATTTTATCCTTTATTTCAATGTAGAAATTCTATTTTGAAGGCCTATAATAGCGAGATCTGTCGAAGGTCCCCCAACTTTGTGATCTTATGGATAACCCACCATAGCCTCTATTGGCATTGCTTTCTTTGGGGAATATTTCATCATGTTGACCTTCTACTATGATAACGGAGTCTAGGTCATTGGTAACCAAAACCTTGATGAAATAGTTTCTCTAGTGATTGGTGTCAATAGGGTAGGATAATTTACTAATAGCATCCTTGAATAGTTACATGCATTTCCCCTCTCTTTGGCAAATTTCCAGCAGCTCTGTCAATCCCTATTGATTTGATTGTAGTAGATTAAACTCTTGAATAAATTCCTACTTGACTTGGTAAATGCCAATATTAGGATTATCATCAATCCACTTTATGAACCACCTCAAATATTTATCTCTTAGTGTGGTTTGACACTTGATGAGATTGGTAGCATGAGGATTCTGACGGGTCTTCCAAACACCTTCATACAAATACCAATGTTGCTAAACATATTCTCCCCATTTTCCTGGAAACTTGGGGTATCTTGTAAGTGATCCAGCCACAACTCTAGCCATGGTTGGTTGTGTTGTAGAAACAAGAACGAACCTTCCTGAACCCAGTTGAGACTAACTAACTGAACTTGATTGACTAACACCTCTGGAGCTACTTTTACCTTGAAACGATGACTAAATTTTAATAAGCTTATGTACCCTTGAAGAAATAAAATTTGGAATTTGATATAGCACCAGGGGAAGGTTAGGGGGAGGAGGAATAATCACGCTAGTATACTGTGAGATTCTATGTTCTGCTATTGACTTATCTTCAAACAAAAGTCACCTCATTACAAAATGTAAATCATCATCTACCGATGTATCATCTTCAAGTGTCCTAATCAGTCGGCCATGTAGGTCAAGTGTCTAAAATCCTTCTTTATCCACATGCCTTAGAGTAACTTCTCGTAATCCTTTTGTTCCACTTCTACTTCTACTTCCACTGGCCTCTCCCATCATGCCATCAAAAAAACTCTCTCCCTCACTCCCTTTCTTTGGATCCAGAGTCTCCATTTCTCTCTTGTGCTCTATCGAACTCTTCATAGTGTCACCTATGTGTTGTAATTCTCTTCGTCTATTTCTAAGTTCTTGCAAATTTTTCTCATGCCACTTTTCAATTATCCTCACTCTTTTCAATGCCCTAAAGTTCCTTTCCTTTTTGCAACTCTTCTTAATTCATTATAGGAATCCCTTCATCCGCCCACAGTGACACGACCTCCCATTCCCCTAATCCATTCCCCCATTACAAATAGCATAAGCTTCCATTTGATTTGGTTGACACTCCAATAAACTATCTTCAAGTAAAAGTATCTTAATCAAAAGTGGGATTTCTTTCAGCAGGCACCCTCATATAACAAATTTGAATATAACTTCTGCACGAGAAAATGACTAATTCTTTTCAGTCGCATACTCAATAATATATCGCTCAAGAGTTGCACTAACCTAGAAATCAACATTTCTTGTCAATTTTGCGTCCAACCTATGAGGATCAGATAGATATACCATTGTCAAATCGCTACAAAACCTTGCTTATATGGGAACTCTTGATTTATCATGATAATGAGTCTACAATTTTTCTAACTTCTCTGAAAATTAATGCCAAAATATTTTGTATTAGTCATAGGTAGGTTCACCATATAATGTTTCTTCTTTGACCTAGTCCAAATTATTCTGCCTCAGTTGTTCTTGTTTCAAAATGAAGCGATCAACCTTTTCATGCCACCATGTTTGGATTATCCGAGGAACATACTGAGGTCGCATGATCTAAATCTCCCTTCAAAAAAACTTGAGGTTCCAGAAACATAACCATTTGTTGGCAAGAAAATTTACTTTAAAACCCCCGTAGGGTTTGACTGAAGGTGCCAACAAAAGTTTTCGTAGTCTAGCACTTCGCGAGCATATTCACTCCTTCTAAGAGAAAGAAGAGTCTCACTAGAGGTGAGCCAAAACCATAAAAATATAAAGGGGATTTAGATCTTCCTATTATATGAATTGCTCAACTATCAGAGTGTTGATTATTATCCTTTTTTCAATATACATTCAACAAGAAATTTAATATAAGCATACAATTTTAAATGGGCCCATAAATTACATAGAATGGTGCCATTAGTCCCCCCTTTCTTATATTAATCATGATGAGAGAACAATTATGTTTGAAACAACAACGCTACAACTTGTAGCAGTTAAAAACTTGTGAGTAGTATCAAAATATATAGGAAATAGATAACAAAACATCACATATCCAAATCTCGAAGCGGACAACTGTGGATTCTCAACTCTAACTCTCAGGATTAATCTATAATTTGCAACAATTTTTAAACCCTATTTCTCATTGCCTTATGTTTTCCTTTATAACCACACTTTCTTGATAAAATACCTCACTCGCTTGAACCATGGTTTTCAATACTTAGTGCCATCATTCTGGTTTTCTTCTTGATTGTATCAAAATATCAAAATTGGCTCGTAGTTCTTCAGCACGCTCCCTTGATTTTTGTTGCCCAAGTTTCAAGTCATCTTGCTGCTAATTAATTATTCTGATGCTTTTCTTTTGGTAGTTTCATCCAAAACCTCCTTTGCAACTATTATCCCTCCAAAAATGAAGGACCCAACAAGAACCAATGAAGTATATTGTTTCAAATTCATCTCGTGATTCCTTTTATACAAGCACTGATCCTAGAAATCATGGGCAATTCTCTATAGAATGTTATTGTTCACAAAGTTTACAAGGCCTTATACTATTGAATGGGAACTCTTTAAGAGGGTTCTTCTTCCCTCACTTAGGGAAAAACATGGATAAAGCATGTTATGATTCAACGTTCTTTTCATTACCTATAACATGTCAATTGAGAAGTTAAGGAGTTCATGATATCAATTTTAAAATATTCTAACAGGTTCACAATATTTTCTCTTATCACCTTGCCATTAGCTGACCTATATATTCTATGAGAAACATCTCCCTCTAAGGCTTTCCTTCTTGCTAATCCTCTATAACCTCTCAAGTAGATTTCCACAATGTAATGATAAGAATATTTAGATATGTATCCTTATCCCATAAAATTATGCACGTCCAAACAATACTCCTAATCCATTACCCTAATTAAAATATTTTTTATGATGTCCTTATGTTGTTATGCTTATATTTCCACAAACTGTAATGGACATGCTCTATATAATCCTTGAAATTCTCATTGTTTCTTTGGGATGTTTTGAAAAATTCTTCCCTTTCGATTCCCAGTGCTACAATAATCTAATACGTTTCCAAGAATATTATCTTCATATCATCCCTTGAAGAAATAAATGAACCTCCTAATCCCATAAAAAACCTCAATCTTATTTCCTTTGGGGTAGTAGGAAATAAGTTTAGTTTTTTGGCATCATAGATATAATCATAACTTCTACATAAGACATCAACTTGAAAAAGGAATTTATCTAGATCTTCAGTAATGGTACCTTGGAAAAATAAGATGACTCATGAGGCAATATTTTTCGTTGGGTACTTCCCTCGAACATTTCTGGTAAGGAACTCAAAATTAGTTGTTTCTTCTACCATGCTCTCTTCCTTCAAGACTTTAGGAGTGTACCACTTTATGTCAGTTATTTGTGGCCCTCTTAATTGAATGGGGTCTTCTACTCATTGCTCACTTTGATCAGGATGTTTTTTTTATTCCATATTACTTCCAACAAACTATCTCATAACACTCCCCAAGTCTACAATATCAAAAGAAGGTGGTTGTGTTTGTAGGATTTATTCATAATCTAGATCATGTTCATCTATATATCGTTCCCTTCCAGTAAGTATTGATGTTATATTTTTACCAACACAGTTAGATCAAAAAATATTGGGCTTGCCTTTTGCTGATGGTTCATAAAATTCCGTCTCCCTAATGTTTCACCCAACACCATTGACTTAGGAGATATTGGCATTTATGGGGTATTTTTATTTGACCTCCTCTTCTTGAAGCCCGTTGTTCCTTGAACAAATGAGTCTCCTTTGGATTTTGAAATCAACTCTTGTATGGATGTTACTATTCCTAAATATTGATTCTTCTTTCTTTTCTCACACTATCTTTTACGTACATGGTTATTTTCTTTGGGGGAACCACATTTTTGTTCTTATCTATTCATGTCATGCAATCCTATGTGCCCTAATTCCATACAAGGATGAGATTGCTTCAATATGTCAAAGTGATGCATAAGTTATTACCTATCATCTTACTTTCTTGTCACCTCAGATCCATGAACATACCGAACACACACTCAATCAATGCATACAAACAATGCTAATCACAAACATCCACCTTTAATAACCTCTCAGATAACAATGCCAAAATGTTGGTCGAGTTAATTTTCTTTTAGATAAGGATCAACTAACCACACTCAAACATCAAATACTCAACAACGGCAGGTCTTTTATTTCAAGGCTATCATGCACATCATATGCAAGAGCTATGCATAACTAGCACTATTGACATTACCTCTTAAAATGTTGTTTTAATTATCATTCTCAGCATTTAGAAATAATTACTGTCACACTCACACAAATCACTCAATCACTGAGTCACTCTTGCAAAAGAAACAAAACAATCATCCACTCAAACCTTCATTCAATAAAAGAACACACTCAGTCAACCTAAAAAGTAATGTGTAATAGCCACACAATAGAACATTGGTTATAACCAGAGCACACATAATCACGAGTGGAGTGGTTTGGGATTGAAGCTATTTCACAAATAAATAAAATTACCATTCTATAATCCAATCAATTAGTAATTGTAACGCATAAAAATATTTTGAACTGTAACAATAAAAATAAAATAATTGTGATTTAAAACTAAGAGAAACTTAACATACATCTATATTACCTTACTAACTCAACAATCCCTGTCAAAGAGGAGGGCCCTTCATATTTAGCAGGGAGGTAATACACACAACTCACAACCTACTCAATGAAGAAAAAGTACGACGCCACAAATCATAAGTGTTTCATTGGTACATTAAAATTTATTGCAATTACACAATTTCCTTCCAAGATTACAATGTTGATGCCTCCCACTACAAAGCAGAGGGACTTCTCTTTTGTAGATTACATTATATCTATCTTTAAAACATAATCAAATGATTATCCAAATCAAAAGCCTCTTGTAACAAATTACAACAATTAGCATTGTAATAGCCTTTCCAAACTAACAAAAGAGCAACAACAAAAAATCATACTATCAATAAGGGAATTAATTTTTTGGGAGTGGTCAATGCTGAATTTGACCAAATTGGACCCCACATTAACCTTGGCCATCATTGTTGGGAAAATAGAGGATCTAGGAAACAATGTATCAACGTAGCACTAATAGTATCAACGCATCTTTAATTTTGCAATTGGCAAGAGAAAAATGGAATAACACATCCCTACAACAACATTTTTAGTGAGCCAAAGTTTTCCTTTAACAACCCCTTGCCATTTTTGTTAATAAAATTGCCTAAAATAGTCAACATCATACCAAAATGCAAGCAATACTAATAAATTAAGGTGACATGGGAAATAAGCATACATCGGTTAGGAGGTGACTAATAAGATAACAAAATTTGGCTTTTGAGGTCAAAATGGTGAGAAAGATAGGAAAAATGGATTAAAAAAAGATGTCAAATCTGTGTACTTCCACATTTTTAAACGGAGTCACTAGAAAATCTATTTATTTCTTTGTGGATTATAATTAGCCAATTAGTTGTGGTAGTGTATACTTAGGATGAAGGCACAGGAACAATTGTTTATATATCTCAATATTTATTGGTGGTATGGGTCTCTAAGGGTGATCTAGTTTGGGAGAGGGTTATGCTTTAGAGTTATTAATTGTTTTATAATATGTATTGGTGCTATGGGTTTCTAAGGGTGATCTAGTTTGGGAGAGGGTTATTCTTTAGAGTTATTAATTGTTTTATAAGGGAAGGCATTGGAAACATTAAGAGAGGAGTTAAGAGAGGAGGAAGTTGGTGGTGAGTATGTTGCTATATGTTCCCTCAGATCTAGGAAAGAGGACTTATGAAATGAAGGGGGTGTGGAAGCTTACTTGGAATTGCTTATTATAAATGGTAAAAAAGGAGGGAGTAGACATAAGCGATCAACATCTTTCTCAATCAAGAAAAGGAAAACATGGATGTTCAATTGAGAATATAGTTATCCAAAATGGTGATTCTAAAAGGAAAAAAGCTTAAGGGAGGGATTATCAATGATTATGTTGCCTTTGAACAATAGACATATAGGTAACCTTCCAAGAAAACAATCTTTATAAGGGTTTGTGGAACTCAAAATCTAGAAAATTTATTACACTAACAATCTTTAGAGTAAGGTGATAGGATATAATTTAACTTAAAAATAGTTCTTTTTGAGTAATAGTTTATCATTTATAATTCAAAAAAGATAATTAATTGTTTCATTTTGAGAGTTGAGAGCAAGATCTTGTTGAAAATAATACTGGGGGGGGGGGGGGGGGGGGGGGGGGGGGGGGGGGGGGGGTGAATCATTATTATTGGTCAATTATTTTCTT